>JAPYZN010000148.1:0-59151 GCA_030522865.1 Psyttalia lounsburyi
GCGTACGGAAACGGCGGGAAATATGATTCTTCACAGGACAGTCAAGTAGGATCAGGTGCTCCACATTCTGTACGAAATAGTTACGATACTACTCCTCCAGCTGGCAGTCCTAGTTTTTCAACGAACTTGGGCTATGGAGGAAAGGAGGGCCCGACAAAATGGCGAGGCGGCGCTAACACACCGGCGTACGGAAACGGCGGGAAATATGATTCTTCACAGTACAGTCATGGAGGGTCAGGTGCTACAGATTCTATAAGAAATAGTTACGATGCTACTCCTTCCGTTAAGGGCCCCAGTTTCTCAACTAACTTCGGGCATGGAGGACAGGATGGACCGACAAAATGGCGAGATGGTTTAAATAAGTCTGCACAGGGAAATCTAGAAATATATGGTCATTCTTCACAGCACAATTACGGCGAATCAAGTACTGCACATTCTATAAGAAATAGTTACACTACTACTTCTCCAGCCGGCGGTTCCAGTGCCTCAATTAACTTTGGCTATGGAGGACAGGATGGACCGACAAAATGGCGAGATGACGCTAACAGGCCACCATATGGAAATGCAGAAGGATATGATTCTTCACAGCATAGTCATGGAGCGTCAGCGACCTCACCTTCAATTCCAAATAGTTACGTTACAACTGCCTCGAAGGGTTTATCAATTTCGACTCTTTCTCCTCAAGATAATAATTATGTCACTGCGACACCAAATTCTGGAAACCTTCCTCGCGTCGATGGCGGAGTATATCCAAATACTCCATTGAATATTAAGAATCAAAGTATATACAAGGATATCCCCAAATTTTCTGTAGGCTCAGAAGGGAAACTAGACAAATTAACGCCCGGTGCATCGTCTATTCAAACGAGTAACTCTGGAGGTATAATAACGGGTATTACTCGACCGGGATATTTTACGACGAAGAATGAAAAACCTGGCTTTGCCGTTCCTACGAATCAGAATGGTTTCTATGGCGTATCACTGGGTGATTCTCAAAATCCAGACACCAGCTCGGGAGACAATAATGGAAACGTGGCAACTGCTTCTGGTACGTCTTCCTTTACTATCCCTAACCGCATCTTTCCAGGATCGGTGGGCTCCAACACAGCCGGTGTCACATCATCTTCATCTATTCCTATCGGAAATGAGTATTATACAAATCAAGCCGGAACTGGAATCAAATCTCAATCCAAATACTATCCCTCAGGATCCAATATCTTTGGATCCACCCAGCCAACTCAGCAGTATCATACAGGTAAACCTGGAGGCCAGCCCGGAATTGGAATTCAGTTCGAGTACACACCAGGTGTTAATGTAGGAGTCACTAATCATCAATTCACTCAGAGCAATAAGCCCGGATTATTCGGAAGCACCGGAATAATTCCCAATGAAATACCCCCGGGCGTGACTCCCGCGCTTTCTTCACAGCCATCCGGATTTGGATATACCAAAAGTCCGTATGTAACTCCATCATACCCGGCAGGATTGAGCGTCGACAGTACTAGAAATCAATACCCCCAGAGTAAAAATGGATTGTCACCCACAGTTACACGCGGACAATTGCCAGATTATTCGGTACCAGTTCCCGAGGGATCTAATGGGAATAAACTTTTTACAAATCATGCGTCAAGTAATTCAGTGTACAAAGGAAATCCTTTCCTTCCATCAACACCACCGGCATCCTCTGGAGGATTTAACGGCAACGAGATTTACTCCAATGGCGCAGGGAAAAATTCAGTATACAGAGGGAACCCATTCCTTCCTTCAACACCAGCAGCGTCCTTTGAAAAGTCTACGGGAAATGAATTCTTCCATCCGTCAGTATCAACGACGTCCATCGGAGGAGCTCAAGGAGGTCAAACCCTTGTAAATCACGCTTCTAGACCTCCAATATATAAAGGTAATCCATTCCTTCCGTCCACACCAGCGACATCATTTGAGGAGACCACGGGAAATCAATTCTTCCCAAATTACCCATCTAGAAATCCACTGTACAAGGGAAATCCATTCCTTCCCCCAACATCAGCGACGGCCTCTGGTAATGCATACTACTCAAATCAAGCAGGAAATCCCAAGGAGGTCCCATTATCTCAATCTGACGACGGTGGTTACAAAACAAATGAATATTTTGACAACGGGGGTCGTGGCACAATTCGTTATAACAATGGTTCAATTACTCATAAATATACTGAGGGTGATGTTAAAAATGGGAATATACCATTCCAATCTCCACCACCGACGCTTATAGATGAATCATTCAGGCCGATTGGGGGAATTTATACGACGGGAGGTTTCACAAAGACTGGGCCAACTAAGACAGGAATAACGACAGCCCAATTGGGTGGCAGTGGCACTTACATTCCAGGGATTACCAAACCGATACCAGTATTTAATCCTCTCGACAATGGAGAAGATTCCTTCGGGGATAAAAATCATTTGGGAGGAAGTATCAATAGTCAACAGGGCTGGTCGCCTGTGAATATTGGAACTGGCAAAATTCCGCAAACTTCGGGATATCCGTCCTCTGTAGAATCTTCCGTTCAATCCACGGCTTCGGTGTATAATGAGATGAAGGGAATTACTACTCAGACACCTTTCTTTAATATTCAGGTGGATAATAGGCCAACGGTGACTGCCAGACCGGCAATAGTAGTCGATACTTCAAGTCCAGGATTATTGCCGGGAGAAGATTCAATATTAAAATCAACAAGTGAGCCGCCTTTCTTCAGTATTCAAGTAGAAAGTAAACCCACGAGAACTTCTGGACCGATAGCCGCTAATACTTTGCCTTCGGAATTATTCCCTGGCCAAAGCTCGACACCTTTCTCTGTTTCATCGACTGCTGAACCGATTGAATACACAACGAGAGGAATATCCAACGATGGATACAGGAACAAGGTGTCGTCAACATCATCACCGGCTTCCATAACTACTGACGACGATCAGGGTGATTTTCTGAATATTGGCGTTCTTTCGCAAGGACCAAACCGCCAATTTCCGTCGTCTAGTACCGAGTACCCTTTGAAAAATAATAAAATTGATGATTTAGGTAATAGAAATAAACAATTTCCACACATACCGGGTTCTACTTTTGAACAGACGAATTATGGACCAACTGAGAGCCCGGATGACGGCCACGGATATGCCGATAAAGATCAAGGCAGTACTGGTTTTGGGCAGAGAATTTTTAAAGACAGGGATGGATCTACCAGACCTCAGATCTACAATCCACCTTCATCTACATCAACTGTACCGATAGAATTGCATGGAGACCACGGACAATTCACGAAGAATACTCAGGACTACGGCTACTCTAAAGTTACAACGAAATTGATTGATAACTCTGGGAGTACTGTAATGCCAGAGCCTTCGAAGGAAGTCTCTAAATGGGGAAGTTCAGAAAATAAGGTGGGCTCTACTGGTTTAAATGAGAAATTTGACAAGCCCTCAAGACCTGGAATTTACACTCCGCCGTCATCTGCATTCACTCCAACCATTGGAAGACCCTCAGTAAATCCAGCAACAGCTTCAGAAGATGATGATAGCTACTCTCAATCTACATTGAAACCCGTTGACGGTTCACTGGATATAAACAGAGGCGCTGGACAGCCAACTCCATCATCTCCGGGAGGCTTGAAAGAACGAAATAATTACAATAGAGGAAGTTCTAAATATAAACCTCCGTATGCTGATGAATCTGACGAAAACAATGACAGCAAAATTACCACTGAAGCGCCTCCGGTGACGACTTACAACGGAGGCTACAGAGATTCGTCTCTAGCTCTATCATCTGGAATTGACAAGTCGGTTGGAGTGGAGAAGAGGGGAAAAGTAGTGGTTAAATATAGTGACCTACATCCGGTTCTCCTCGAAAAACTGGAGGCCGAGTGTACCTGCAGGTCCGATCCCTTTACCATTTTCAAAAGCAATAAGCCACTCTTGATAGATTCTTCGAAGGGAGTCGTTGATTTGAGAAACTATGATGAAACTGACGTTTACGTTGAGCTGGAATCAGACAAAAATTATGATGAAAATAAGAACGGGCTGACTGCTAAATATGGAACACCAGTTGTAACCAGTAATTTGGCATCTTCTGATAACAGAATGAGTGCTTCATTTAATATCAATAAAAGTAAATTTAGAAGCGGCAAGAGCTTATCCAACTTTGATAGCAATCAGGCTCCCAAAGCGGAGGGCAATATTGGATTCTTGGATGTAAATCCAGAGGGTAAAGCTGAGTGCGCAAGACCTGGTCTTTTTAGACACCCGAAATTCTGTAATAAATTCTACGTTTGCTCCTGGGACCAGTGGAAGAAAAAATTCACACTCAATGTGTCCGATTGTCCAGTGCACTTGACTTTTGATAGCAATGCTGGTGCTTGCAACTGGCCCAGCAAAGGACCCGCCTGCCAGGGTGGCCACCTTCTCGTTTGATTTGGCCAATTGTCTGATAAAATTGTATACGCTTCACTCACATCATTAATTTAAGTTTAATCAAGCACTGGTTATTTCATGGTTTCATTATTCAGTTCAATGGCGACGAATGAATTGAAAATCATTGTGAAAGTGCCCCTGGCGTTGTACAGACGAGTGAAAGTCCGATGGAGGCTTTGATCTGAATCCTTTGGTTGTGCCCTTAAAGTAACCGATAAAAATATTAAGTTAAATCACATTGACTATTTTCGATCTAAACGAGGGTATGGAGAATCCGTGTATACTTGTGAATACTCGATTTTTACATGATTAAACATTGATGTATTTGTTTACTATTAATTTTTGTTTCTCTTTGATTATTCTTTAAGCATACAAGTGTAGCGATCAATACTCCGTGACGAGAACTCCCTGAAATGGCCATTTAAAAAATACCCCGAAAACTCGGGGTGAGATAAATTTGAGCTGAATTCTACAAGAATTTATGTGGTGAATTTTAATCCAATTAGTCCAGATATTCGTAATTTTCTAAATAACTCTTTACTCTTCCGCCATTAATACGTTTTTAATTCTATTCCACGTGCGAAGTGGTGGCAGAAATAGAAGCCTTTTGCTTCTAGATTCCATACGATTGATTAATTGGATAATATTACAAGTTGTAGGGGTAATGAGGTTTTTACAATAATTAGGATTACGGGAATGACTGAAGAGTGAGTGAGTTTAATTATCAAACTAATTCGCGATATAATTTGGAGAAGGTTTACCGATGACTACATTGAAAATGAGAAGCTCCACCAAAACATGGTGATCCAGTCGATGCATGCAATTATTTTTCATTGCGCAATAGTGCAGTTGTTACCTAGCTAACTCCGGTGTTAGCTGTACACTAGGTGATTTATTAATTTGACATACGGCTTGAGCTCTATTAATAAGTCCTCGACAGTGCGAGCTCTTGCTAAATTACATGCTCGGAGGAGAGAATTTGAAGATCTATTACCACTACTTAACATTCAAATATATGTTGCAGAACTGCAATTATAATCTAGATCAATGTGATTTCGTGGAAAATTTTTATTAGAATGTCCTTATATTTATAACTCAGCGAGGAGCATTTTGAGAACTGGGACGAGTATGGAGATCGGTTTCCAGCGGTTACTGGCGGTAACTGTCACTATAACAATATATAATGTACAAACAATTATCGGGTATTCAATACTTTTTGAAACAGTGGGAGATCGGCTTGTGGTGGGGGCGAAATGCGTGGGGAGTTGGGTGGGGAAAAATAGTAAGTATACCTAAAGTGCAGATGGAAGAAAGAGAAAACTGAGAGTACCGAGCTTTAGGTCAGATAGTCGGGCCTCGAAAGTTGATATAAAGGCGGGTGCGAGGTGACAAGAACGGTGAACGTACCTAGAACTGCCGACAGGAAGGCAACACCAGTCCAACGTCCGGCAGTCCCGGCTGGAGGCTGAAATACTCAACTTGCCACACCAAAATTCAACATCATGTGAGTTATTGTTTATTTATTGATCCGTACTCATTCTTGCCAGTTATTACTCTCGGTTATTTGTTTTTGTGCTCGTTATTGGTAATTTTTATAAAAGAAATTATTATCAAAGGCAATAATATTTGTATCAGTTGTTAAATCATTATTTATTATCAATTGAAACAAATAATAATGGAGAAACAATTATTATTTAATTGTTTTGAAAATGTTTCTTGAAGCAACAAACAAATGTCGCGTTCAGCTATCAGTTTCAGTTCTTGGTATCTCCGTTGATGTATGTCCAAATGGTCTTACGTAAATCGGGTTTTTTTAAATTATCTTTTGCGTCGAAGTTTGTTTTATCGTTGTTATGAAGACTCGGAAATACTGGTTATTTACTGAGATATATAGTTATTCCTGCATTTGCGCGGCGGATTAGTTTGAGGGGAATGTTAATAATTAAAAATGTATGTTTCGATTGAAGGATATGAATAAAATGTCTCTCGACATGCGAGAATGAATCAATTGATCGCGATCAACTAGTTTTTCAGGTCATTTTACTGGGCATAGTTTTTATCAAGTGAAAGGATATGACAAACCAGTAGAATGCATTGATTAGTCACTTACCTAAAAGAGTCCGTGTTTCAAAAGCCCAGTAGATAAATCCAGTCATTCATTAACGAGAAGGAATGTTTTAAAAAATATTAAAATGTTGCAAAACGTAATTCGGCTAAAGCTCATTTGGTATACATGTTAGAAAATTCGAGTATTAAACTGATTAATTCAATCTTATTTTTTCAAAATAATTATGGCAATTATTAACTGGGGAACAAGGTCAATTGACCAACTTTTCACTTTCCCTTGGTATAGAAAGTGGAATAAGATCCAATGGTGCGTGAACAAGTTCCCCTCTCTCTTTTTAGTCGCCCTTTACGTTTCTCTCCAGACTCACGCACTCCTTATTCATACTGGAACAGCTTCCACTTCTGTCAAACGATTTTCTTATTTCCAAAGTGCAATAAACTCAATCGATTTTACGGTCGATCTGATGTAGGATTAGATAGAAAATGTTGACATTTTTTTATGACTCGTAAAGATCTATTTCTACTATTTCCAATATTTTTCAATCCAATTTGTTTGGGCACTCGATGTGAATGACAATCCGTATAGAATTGCAAACCCTCAATTTCTTTTGCTAAGCAATTGAAAAAAACTATTTGTAGAATTTTCCATCAAATATTTCAGTACGAGAAAGAGTTGAGACCCTGACTAATGTCTGCACTCGCGTTATTTCAAGGTTGGTGTGGTTAGTTGTACTAGGATTGACAGCTTACCTGGTCGAATCAGCCCAGCCAGATCCACCAGCAGCTGGCATTACGACCGTTGGCTCTCTCAGGATAGCCACCGCAGAAGATTGCGCTGGGGTCGTGGCATTTTCCGTGACATCAGGGACGAATCACGTACGCCTATACGATATTACTCCTATTATTAACACCACAGCTTCAGCTGTAAAAAATAATTAATATAATTTCCCGAACAGGACGCCCGTCTCATCTTTAGCCAGACTTTAGTAAACAAGGGTGTCGGTTACAGCGCAGAAACAGGCATATTTACAACCCACTGTCCCGGGCTCTATCAATTTAGTTTTGCTGGATACGGAAGTTCAGATTTGAAATTAACACTGAAGCGAAATCCCAATAAATCGGACAACTGGATATCAATCACATCCGCTGGACCCGGTGGTGGTGCAAATGTTGTCCTGTACGATGCTGAAGTTGGTGATCAATTCGCTGTATTTGTTGAATCTGGCAAAGCCACTGAAGGCATAACGTACACCGGTTACCGCGTTGCCAAGAAATGATCGGCACCATTTCAAGGGAGATAATCAAATGATCACGCTACTTAGGATGGAATTTTCATCAAAAAATCAAAGCGAAGCAAATTCATCATGAAAAACAAATTATTCGCCGCCTCGACGCTACTCCCGACGTACCTTTCTGCATGTTAAGTTTTTTTTTCCTTTTTCTATCTGTTATATTGCACCGATTGATGACGGTTCCATTGCAACTAACTGTGATAGCTCCTATTCTATCGCCTTCCTACGACGATTTAAAATTACTAACTTCTAGTGTATCTTTCTATTAGACGCTTCTATTCTTTCCTTCTATTCTCTGTTTCTTCTCTCTTCTTTTTATTTCTCCACAAATTTATGCTCTCTTTTTTTCTGTATACATACACTATCTGCTTTACTCCTCCCTCTTCATCTTCCTCTCTCGAACTTTCTATGACCTTGTTTCTACTTTCTCCTCTCCAAACTGTACTTTGTTTTCTTACTTTTTTTCCCCTCCAGTTCTTCACGTCCATTCGCCTTACTTATGCTTATTGTTTTTTAATTTCTCTCGGGAGTAGTCATTTATTTTCTATTCAGCTTCTGAGCTGTCCTTTCCATTTTTTTACTCAATTATTAATTACTTCCTCTCTTTATTTTCTCTTAATGTACTTTGCTTTTCATTTTTCTGGGTCTTCTTAATGTTCTCGTAAATTTTTATACTTCTTTGATGTTTCTCTTTTTTTTTATTATTATTTTCTGACTACCCAACAGTATTATTTTCAACCCGATTACATCACCTGTACTATAATCTACTCTTTTTCGTATCTCTTCTTACCTAAAGTCTTTCTTTTATTTTTTCCTCACGTTATACTTTCTAACTCAATGTTTATCTATTCTATCTCTTTTTCTCGAATGCCAACCACTCCCTTCACTATTTTTCTCATTCAACTGTATATCCCTATCTCTCAATCTCTCTATACCAACTTCTTTGAGCTATGAATAATTTTCTACTTCATTCTTCTAATAGAAAAAATATCTTTTCTTCCTTTGCCACTACTCCTGATCTCTTTTTCTTCAACTTTAATTTTCTCAGTCTTCCTCTTTAATTTTTTCTATTACTTTGCTTTACTTCTCCACCTCTACTCTCTAGTCTTCTCTACTTCTCTCCAATAATTGATGCTTATATTTATTAATTCTATCGACTATACCATCTTGAATTTTTCCCCTTTGTTTATATAAACCCGCAAAAAAACGTCTCTCTACCCTCGTCTTCCACTGTACTTGTATAATTGAACCATAATATATTAGAAAAACTGTGAAGTCCATCTTTTTTCTTACTCTCTTTTCGTCATTCTCTCCTGTAGATTAATTTGGCTGTGATTTTATGTCTTCCCTCTGAATAATTGACCATTGGCTTAAAATTTATATTTTTCTTTTCTCGTTGTATTTCCCTCCGCAGGATCTATCACAGTGGATAAATTTAATCATGAAAAACGGCAAAAATAATTAATCAATCGTTCAATTTTATTCAATCATGTAAAAAAAAAGTGAATAAAAATATTTCGTCGATGTAAAAATATTGTCTTTAAAAAGTGGAACGATTCGTTTGTATTGCACAAATTGTATATTCAGATAGAAAGCTCAACAGATTTTTGTTCCATTCCCTCGTAGCGACGGAGAATGGGGCGGACTTCCTCTTCAATAAATTCAATAACTTGCTCCGGTGATCTACCAACGAAGGTTGATGGCTCCAAAAGTGCCTCCAGCTGGTCCTGTATGGGTTTGAAGTAAGGATCATTCTTGACTCTTTCAACGAGATCATTGTCCAATCCGTGTTGCTTAACTTGAGCGCCAGCCTGATGCGACAGAACGCGGATCTTCTCATGGCACACCTGGCGATCCCCACCAGCTTTAACCATTGCCATAATAATATTTTCCGCCGACATAAAGGGCAACTCTTGCGCTACATGCCGTGCAATGACTTTCGGATAGACGACCAGGCCTTCGGTGATATTCTCTAGGGTCATTAAAATAACATCTGCTGAGAGAAATGCCTCGGCAAGTGTTATTCGACGATTTGCCGAGTCGTCCAGAGTCCTCTCCAACCACTGAGTGGCAGCAGTTTGCAGAGTATTCCCTACAAGAGTCATCAAGTGCCTGGCAATACTGCAGCAGCGCTCGGAACGCATGGGATTCCTTTTGTAAGGCATCGCAGATGAGCCAATCTGCGTCTGCTCGAATGGCTCCTCTATTTCCTTCATGTTTGCTAATATCCTTATGTCACTGCATATCTGCAATATTTACAAAGAGAGAAGAAGGATATGTTCATTATTATTCCTCGTCAGTCAAAAAAAAAGTAATAAACAATTGTCTGCTATTTCGATTATTTTTAACTGTTAAAAAAAGACTCACTTTATGAACAGTTGCTCCAAGAGACGCTAATACGTTCAAACACTCGACGTCAACTTTTCTACTGTACGTTTGTCCAGTGACTCCATAATGTTTATCAAATCCAGCCAGCTCAGTCACACGATCATCGAGTTTCTTAACTTTTTCTCCATCCCCTTGAATCATGAATTAATAATTATGGAATTAGATGGTTTCAGAGGTGAGCGCTAGTCTCGGGTAATTAAATGTAAGTACTATTCACCGTTGAAGAGCTGAAGGAATGAGGCTTGAGTTCCAGTGGTTCCCTTTACACCCCTGAACTTCAAATCATCCCTCGCCCGACGAAGAGCTCTCTCGTCCATTAATAAATCTTGCAGCCAGAGAGTAGCTCTTTTACCAACTGTTGTTAGCTGAGCGGGTTGGAGATGAGTGAAGCCAAGAGTTGGCAACGATCGGTACTCCTCGGCGAACTTTGTTAATCTAGAGATAACGCCGGCTAATTTTGGGAGAATGATGTCAAAGCCTTTGCGAAGGATGAGGAGATCCTGAAAGAATTATTACAATTTCGTATTACTTTAATTATTAAAGCCGACTCGACAACACCATCGCAGATCATCCTAGCTTACTGTATTGTCTCCCACATAACAGCTGGTTGCTCCAAGATGTATTATTGGTGCAGCTTTCGGGCACTGCTTCCCGAAAACATGAACGTGGGCCATAACGTCGTGTCTAGTTGCTTTTTCTTCAGCTGCAGCCGCTTTAAAATCAATGTCATCAATGTGTGCTTCCATTTCGGTGATTTGCTCTGGCGTAATCATCAAACCCAATTCCTTAAAAGTAAAAATAATCTTGTCGCTCTTTCTGCCAATTATTGGGGAGTTGCAACGAATTTTATTTCAATAATTTCCCCCCTTTTCCGAAATGTTATCTGATTAGATAAGAAGGGCTGGGCTCGTCATTCAGTAGATACTGAAACGTGAGTAGAGCTCGTTCCCATCCAAACGAGAGTACACCTGAGACTATTTTATACAATCAAATTTTCTTTCAATTTTCTGCGGCGACGAGATGACATCTGTTTTTACAATTGGAGGTATTGCGTTGAAGGTTCTCAAGTTGGTAAGCAAAAAAATTGCTGTCGAAGACATTCGGCTATCTGGGTTTGTACCGGTGATAAATACTCGATATAGATTTCGTTCAATATTTCCGGATAATTAAAATTGATTGATAAACGTTACAATATATTTCATAATAACTTAACAATATCGTCGCGGTTAGTAAATTTCAATATAATGAGTCATTGAATGGAGTTGCAAAATTTGGAGTGAATTATTGGAATTATTAACTCAAGTCGCGTGTTTTTAAATCATCGGCATCGTTACGGTGAAATCATGTACCTGTTGAAATAGTGTAAAGTCAGTGATTCATGCCAGTTTAGTATCAGTGGAATGATAAAGCTACGTGTTTGTAGAGTGATAATGGTGGAGATGAGGGGGTGAATGTTGTTACTCATAAGAATTTCTTGGGCTTTCTTTTTCATTTTTTAATGATATTTATGCGGACCGCTGATACCAATGACGAGTTGTTTTTTTTTGTGGCAAGTCTTAAAGCAGCCCGACAGCTCCATCAAATTCAAATTTGTTTGACGACAAACGATCACAGGAAATTACTATTAATTTTTTTATAGGCATATCTCTAATCATTTATTCAAGCGAAAATTATATACTTTCAGATTCTTAACTTCATATGTATCATCCTCTATCGAACTGGCTATGGGGGTGAATTTCTCGGCGTTGGTGGAACCTGGAATTTGAATGAGGAAAAAAATCCCGACGCCGAAATCGTCGCGTCGGGAGTTCTCGTTGGATTCTTCATCTATACCGCTGTTGTCCTCATCAGCTACTGTTTCGGGACAACGCAGCATAAGAAAACGCTAGTGGTAATTATGCTTAAAAATTTAATCACGTATTTTTAATTTCCCAATCCGAAGGCAGGAAATTGTGGTACTGGCCCCAAAAGCCAAATACCGAAATTCGTTAATTTCCGGTGTCTAACAATTTTAATTGATATAATTTATGTAATTCGGCTGGAAAAATTAATGCCTCAAGCCGCTCTATTTTTTTTTTCAACACATCTAAAATGAGAATTAATTTTCAGGAGGTCATCATGAATTTTGTCGGCATGTTTATGTTTATTGCCGTTGGTGGTACGGCTCTTCATTATTGGAATGGATATCAAGCTGAACATAAATACATTAATACAGCGACTGAGAGACAGGTAAAAATTGTGCATCAACTGATTTGAAGTAACTCCAAGTGTGTAACCATTTAACATTTTTGTTCTTTCTCTTTCTCCCCTCTTCATGGCATATTAAAAGGTTGGCTTGGCACTTGGATCCCTCTGTGTACTGGAAGGCGCTGCATATCTCCTAGACACCTTATTGAGCATCTACGCCTTCGCCAAAGACGAGTACATGGATTAAAAAATCCAATCAGCCCATTTTTTTTACGGTATTTCACATCATGTCATGTCATAAAATTCATCGAAATAAAAAAAATCCATACGAGCAAACATGTACGTACCAACAATTGTCATAACAATTCTCCACTGCTACATTTATCTGCTGCATTTGTCTCATCGCATAAGTTAATAAAAATGTAAAAACATTATCAATGAAAAAAGAAAGACCAATTGACTGAATAAACAGTTCTAATTCGAAGCTCTTATGAAGTTCGAATGAACTGTAATGTAATAATTTACCCGTCACAATTATTTAAAACTGCGCAGTAATAAGAGGGCGGTAGGAATACTCCAAGTCCAATTAGAATAGACCTCATTACCTCATTCATCGAGGAAAATAAGACGGATGATGATCGGACATTGGGGCCTGACCTCAAAAGGAAAAGCTGGAAGAGATAATCTTCACTTCACCCGCATGACTTGACTTACGTTCATCAACCAATCTCTATCATTTGCTCTGTATTTTCCATGGACTTCTGGCTGGTGCATGACGCCCACTGTCTGGATACTCGAGATTATTCAATTAGTTACCTCTCGTGAACTTGGTAAACACATTCTCGTACGATTAAAAAATGCCCCGTTGCATATAATTGGTAATTGAAAATTGTATAAATTACAGAGCTTCGTGTTCAAATTTTATAGAGCCCGGATTATTTTATCTCCGCCCCACCAGTGATATCCCCAGAATTGAGCGAAACGCGTGCCCGGCACGGATTTTTATGTTTTTCTCTGTCAATACAATATAGAGACAATCCCTATTATACACTACAGTTCCGTATCGTTAGCCTCATGTAAAATTCCACCTATGCCTTCTGGGTTGGATCAATAAATAATAATAATATCAGCCATCATGCCATTTACTTCTTGCACTATCACCTACTTGCCCACTTTCTATTAAGAGCAGGGTTTCTATAGGATTTCCAAATTTCTTTTTGAATATTTCTCTTGAGATTTCTCTTACAAGAATGTCTAGGCGGCGATTACACAATTACTTTTTCGCTCGGCTTCTGCAATAGAAATCAAAACCAAATGCAACAGAAATGCAAAATCTATTAAATTATTTTTTATAATTTTTTAACGAGTCAGGCAAATATCCTATTGAACCTCCTGATGCTGTGTCAATTGTCTACATAGTTGGAGAGTGGTAAAATTGATCTGTAGATTTTTCGTCGTAACCATTGAATCGTTAAAGATTCTCCTTTTAGTTTCATACACTAATCTATGAATAATTTCGTAGCATCGCTTCTGGGTTAGAGCGCATTCACCACTACCACAGGAGTAATTCATTGGACAAGTAGTTGAATCTCCTCTACCAAGACAACACCTCATGTCACCTACTACGTTGCGTACGCATCGCAGTGGAACCTGGTGTAGTAGGTATGTTTATTACAAAACCTGGAGCTGGAGTGGGGAAAAAACTCGCCTTTCAAACGTATTCCGTACTAGTACTCCCCACCTATGGTACCACATCGTTGTTGACGTCGAGACACTGTCACGCTCTGCGTTCTAGTTTAACTTGCAGCACGACACGACTAGGGGCATACCAACCTCGTAATAATCCTCACTTTTTATTGTTTTTTTTTTCCATTCGGGTAAACTGTGTTTGAATTGAGCTATTTGCGATTATTTCAGTGATTAACGTGTGACATTTATGAGGCAATCGGTTCTCCTTGCACGGTTCGAGGTGAATCGAGGTCGGTGTGAGCTGGATTTCGAAAAGCCCTGATTGGAAGGTTCTGTCGAAAATTTCGACTCCAAGAGTCGCAGGTATCGCAATCGAAGTTCAAGGGGAATCCGTCAAACTGGGAGACGGCAGGGGAAGACCGAAAAGGGTCAGGATGGCTGAAGAAACTTTACCACCCACTCCTGTAATCAAGGAACTCGAACCCAGACATGCACTCTCTATCATCATTAAAATGGCTGAAATTGTATGTACGATAATAGACTATCATCGTGAACAGTATGTTAATCTTCATTGGTTGTTTATTTGATTGTTAATCTGATAAAAAAATCTGGTGTTTTAGCTATTAGCGGTTTTAATAATCGGACTCTTCATTGATCCATTCAACTCTCATCTGAGAATACTTAATCAACCAAGGAGAAATCTCGACGATGTGGCAATTGTTTACACCACTGTTATTGGATATCTCCTGATCAATGGAATTTTCATCATTGGATATGTCCTGGGCGACAGAATTCCAAAGAGAACGGTAAAGTAATTATTTAATTTCAATTTCTTCCGAGCTTGCGAGAAAAAAAAATTACTGAAGTGCTCGTTAACTTTTGAGGACAAATTTTAACGAAAAATTAATGAGACCAAGACGAGGTAAATAATCGGAGGAATGAGGGAATCAAAAAAAATTCTGGTGGATTTATGTAATCAAGATCAGTGAGGAAAAATAAAAAATTAGGAAATCGAGTGTGGCTAGATTGTAGCTTCAGACTACGCCCTAAGTATGACTGTGTACATTTACACAGCTGTGTGAGTCACCAACTCTCACTGGCAGCGGAGCGAAAAGCTAATTGGTTGTCCCAGCAAGGCCTCTATGCAACGTACACACTATCTGATATAAGAAATAATTTTTTTTTATCAGAATTGAAGATATTTAGCCATTGTTGGTAAATGAGATTATTCAGAATGATGCTAGATAATTCATAGAATGTCACGTGAATAGGAAAAATCCTCGGATTTTTTGGAATTAGATGGGGTAATTAATTTTTCTTTTACAGTCGATAATGTTCTCCACCGTGGGAGCATGTCTTCACATTACAGCAGCCAGTGTCATGGTACACAAGTGGCGAGGGATGACCGGTAGTTTCATCGACTACCAGACTAATAATGCCGTTTTCTCAAGTAAACAGTATAACGATATGTTGATATCTTCAGCTGTATTCACCTTCGTCAATGCAATAGTATTTGCTGCTGATGTATTCATTACAATGAGATTCGCGTAGCTTAATGATTGATGACGCCCAATTAAACTGGTCGAAATTTTCCGTAAAAATTGCCTAATCGATTGGTTCAATTTACTGCCAGCTTAATAAAAATTCTCTAGAGGTATAGAAAAATTATTTAACCGCTCATTAAAACTGTCCAGACTTTTTATTGAAAATGCCTGAAGTTGTATTGAGCGGCCGGGTAATTTTCCCAAAGCACCAAAGCCCTAGGCAATTAACTATCGATGAGTTAATTACAGACGAATGCTCCCAGTGTATGGGAGAGGGTAGCTCAGATTACTTGGGTAGACGCGGTAACTTCGGCTTAATATACGAAAATTTGGATATATTTTATCCAATAATGTACAATTGGTTCTGTAGTTTAGATGCACAATGCTGTAATCCCAAAGTTTGAAAAGACTCTTAATGTCCAATCCGTCCATTGATATTTAATTATTAATATACAGAATCTGTAAGCATTGATCTTCCACTCTAGCGAGAATATTTATTTTGATATTATTTGACATGTCCTTTACATAGTTGTCAACACTCTATCTCAGCATACACTAATTTTCCTTATTTTATATATATAAATTAAAGAAGTTTTTAGTTATATTAATTAACCCTGAAGCCCGAGACTATTCCGTCCGTGAAAACATTGTTCCTCACAATGAATGCAATGTGCGGCATAACTTGACAATTGCCATAGATTTAATTTTATTACTTCATTAAATAAAATTTATATAGATATTATTTCTTTGTTTTGTGTATTCATGATGACTTTGTAAAAAAATTGAATAATAAATTTAGCAAATGTCAATGAAAAGTTGTCAGACTGTTATTTTTATCAGTAACTATTCCAAAATTGCTGCCCACAGATGAATAACCAGATTGTTTCTAATTATAATTAAAATAAATTTGAAATTTTGATGATAATTGATAACACTAGAATTTCAAGCAAACTTTTAATTCTAGGGAGCTGTAGAACTACTTTAATCTATTTATGGACTCGAAAGTGACGAATAAACAATTGAGAAACAGTCTGTCAAAACCTCATGCCAAGACTACTCATCCCCAAATTAAATTAATTTTCACTTCATTAAGGCAATCATTTAATATGCAGCCGTATAACACAGTAGTATAAAAAAATTCTCATTATTAAATCTATAACTAGGCAAATATGATAAGAAACAAAGGTAAATTCTTCAGAAAAAAAATGGAATGAGGTTGAAAATGTCAGAATGTACGATAACCACAATTCGTAGGCAAATCAACGCAATTCGTGCAGGGAATCCACAGAGAATCAACAGAGGATGGCTCAGGCAAAAAAATGGCAACACCACCAGTTGATACAGAGTCTAATCTGGCAGTTCTACCGCGATTTTTACGATTAATTCAATTTGTAAGTAAATCTAATTCAATTAACACTGCCAAGACCAAAAATAAGAGCCAATATATTGAGAATTTGCTCAACCGTTTCAATGTATTTTAGCTGACAACACTAGTGGTATTTTCACTGACTGTCTACTTGACAGCCATGTCAAGGAGATATTTAACGGATGTAGCGTGCATCTTACTAATTTGCCTGACATCCTCCCACTTATTTTTCCAAGGATTAGACATAATGAATCAATTTTTCGGAGACAGCGTTCCAGAATCACCGGTGAATAAAACAATTATCAATTGAGACTGAGCAAATATAAAAATCCCAACACGTGCATACACTGAAATATTTCATTACTTTTTAGATGTACATTTTTAGCCTGACTGGAATGATTCTTTTTGCAATAGCTGGCATTTCATTAATTTACTACGTGACATCGTACATGTCATTCTGGGCTATTCTAATGGCAATGGTATTTTGCTTTGCCATCAGTCTTTTGTACGCAATAGAAGTGATAGCAGTCCTCTTGTAAGTACTTAGAACCAGTAATATATCTGAATTCATAGCCTGGTACGATTCAAAAAGTCGACAAATATATATTTAATATAATTAAATAGTGTTGATGAGCAAAGCAAATATTGAGCTTGACAATTAAAGTAAATAGCCATAATAATCTCTACCTATATCTGTGCCTAGTTTGACAATACAATTGTTATTGTGATCTAGGTACTGGAAGAAGAAATATTCGTCTTGGAAAAAATGCCACCCACTGGCGATGGAAGCAGAATTAATGGAGCCGACAATGAGAACATTATTTACAAAGGCCTGCGAATTTCCCTCTTCAGATGCCAACGTAAGCGATCCAAGATTAATTGAATTAATGGGCTATCACCATCTCTGAAATCTATGGAACAAAATAATAATAAATATTTTGTCTAATTAATTTCTTTCAAGATTTGCAAATGTGCTATAACAACGAGTGTAAGTGGCCAAGGCTTGCTGGATCCAACATTGGATACAGCTTCCCAACATGAGACGAGAAAAATTAATTTCGCCCGAAGACGACAGTACGTTGATTCTCCCTGTAGTGTACCAGCACTGTCAATTCAGGCAGTCGGTCAGGTTCAAACTGACACTGGAGGAACGAGTCCTGGAGAGGCACAGGTGCATAAAAATTGAGAATGATTTTTAATGTCAACCGCTAATTCATTCGACTTCAATTTTAGACGGTGAAGGCACAGATGAAAGAGAGTATTATGCAGACGAGAAGTAATGGTGAGCTCTGCCAAAGAGATAATGAAAAATCCTGAGTGATGGTTAATTAATATCGAGCCCCTATTTAATTATCGACAGGTCAATTTCATGAATCAGCAAATACTTGCCAAGAATCCAAAATGATTTCGCAACAGTATTTGGCAACTGGGCCGTGCCTGCCTCGGCAACTCGCCCAGTCCACGATCTTATGCCCACCATATCAAATGCCATGTTCAGGAGTTTGTCCTGCACCTGTTGTAATTGTGCGAGGCGCAATGAGTGGATCTTGCTGTGGATCGTAAGTAGATTGAAAAATAATACGATCTATTCCAGGAGAAAATTACACATCAATTAATAACAATCTGTTTCGTATATCAGATGCAATTGTTGTGATCATCCTGAAAAACCTGCTCAACTGCATCACGTCAATCGAATGCAAGATAAGTCTTATGAGCGACCACAGCATTCGTCTCTACAACGCACTGCAACATCAATAATTGTAGACTCGGATATCGACAGGACTTCTGGCGACCAAGAGCCTGACGAAAAGGGTTCGAGCGCACAACGACGAATTTATAAAAACACTCGTCGTATTTAACTTAGGTTTCCATTGCTCTAGAAGTAGATCCAAGGATCCATAGCTAAATTCATAAGTTTTATTTCCATTTTTTTTTATATTTATTCGGATTAATCTACGAACTGTATTGTAGACGTGGAGAAAATTATTTTTCAAGAAGTGCGTCTTTACGTGTATCGAGAAATTCAGAGCTCAAAAGAAAGGTGACTTTCTTTCTCCTTGCGAGATATTATTTTCTTTTCAATCTTCTCAAATCCTTTGGAGCCACGAGTGTCCTGATGCAAGTAAAAACATATTTCAAAAAATAAATTGTTTCTCTCAGTGAAGATGAAGGTATAGGTATTCTAGTGCTACAGTTGAAAAGTTGTTTTAAAAAATATCCAAATCTAAATGACATAAATTTTTATCTCATACGTCTCAAGGTTCTATGCATGCTTTTGATACGGTCGGAGAGCAATTCGAGTATTCTATCGCAGCTTCGAAAAAACTATCATCAACTGGAAAGTTATCACTGGAGCTTTCAGATGGCATCAGTGAGAGCAGCAACAAAAGGAAATTTATAGACATTTTTAATTAATCTCTTATGCCACATGATGCCTAATTTATTTTACTATCGTCCTTATAGAGCCAACAGTGGGCAGAATCTTGGCAGGATAACTAAAAGAGATAATTCTGGAGCTAATGAGGCAGGCAAGTTTGACCACAGAATATTGTGAAATATTTTCGTCATCAGCAGAAGATAAAATCAATAGATTCACATATTGTTCAGAAATAATTAACGGTTAACATTTAAAGAACAGACATTAAAAATTTCAATGCAGGGAAGAGTGAAATGGCCGGGGCAATGTCAGAAAAGCGACAGCAAAAGTATGAGAAAGATTATTCATCTTGTGAACTCCCCACGACAGCAGTACCAAAAATTCATTCATCCAAAATAATCAAGATTGAAGATTCAAGTAAAGCATTAACAATTCAAGATCACACATTCCCAACACCGAAATCTACTAGCCACACTCGGAGTTATTCCATACACTCCGAAGAATCTATGGAAAAGAGGGGACAACAAATCGACGATATAAATCCTCAAACGTCTTCTGGTAATGCATCAAACAGCGAACTCTCCCGAAGAACAACAGTGGCCCGGCGCGAAAATACTTTAGTGATACCAGAGCATAAATCCAGATCTGCAGACACTCCCTCGAATACAATCGTAAGACAATCTAAGAAATCTCGATCCTCTCTGGACGAAGAACCCGGTCAAGTTTACGAAAAACTAATGACAATGTTGAAGTACAAAGTCGATGAAGAAATTGAGAAAAGATTGAGCGGCGAAAAATCATCTCTAGATAATGAACGAGATACATCCTCAAGCTATCGAGACTCCAGTCTATTATCCAGTCATAGAGTTCCTAAAATGAGCAAGAGAACGAAGCCTCTCTACAGAGAAAGCCTGACCTCAGACCCTCGAACTAGCAGTGAAAAATCAGAAGGAACCGAGCCGGAAAAGCCCAGAAAATCGTCAGACCTCCATGAGGAGCATCTGCGAGTGCTTCGAAAATCAGGGAAAATTTTCCGAAGTATCTCTCCCACGGTCCACCTACAAGTCCCAGAACCTTCTAAATCCAAAGAGCCTTCACCCTACACCAGTATCGAACCCAGGGGCACCACAGCTAGCTCAATAACCCCTGAATATTCATCTAGCAAACAAAGACAAACAATCCAGAGTACAGAAGAAGTATCAGATTTGCATGCAAGCCATGGAGGATCAAGAGAGACAATTATCTACAAAGGAACCAAGGGAAGTGGCCTGCAGTACGTGTCAGAGAGCAGTAAAGCTCCGTCCACTTCAATAAAATCTATTCCGGAAAGTAGATTAACATCTAGATTAGCGTCAAGAGGAATAACTTCAGACTCTTCATCAATCTTGAAAAACGCGGAAAGCTCCTCCCAATCGACCGAAGATGATCCGCTCCTGTCGCCATATTTATCAAAACGAGCACCAATAACAAAGCAAAGTGAAGAGGTGAAGATTCCGACGTCTTTGTCGTACACAGTGGGCTCTCAAAGTGAACAGACATCTGAGGATCAGAACAGCTCTGGTACAAGACAATTGAAAAAATTGAGCCACCTCAAGAGTCAACCGTCCTCATTATTTCCTAGAAATAAATCAATGAGCAATGAAAGATTTTTCACACCAGTAGCTCCAACGGAGGCCACCAATGAAGCCAGCTTCTATGCAATCAGAGAAACCCCTAGAGATTCATCGCACAGAAATGTTGATATCGATATCGGTACCCAGATGGAATATGAAACCTATTCAAACCGAGAAACCCGAGAGAACCTTGAAATTTCCGGGAGAACCATTCCAAGCGAGCTATCTGTCGTGATGGAAAGTCTCAGTGAGACGAATGAAACGCAGCAAACGTACGATTAATGATCCAATTCCGTAATCGCTTGGAGAGCACTGTGGGATACTGGTTGTATATTTTTTTAGGGATTCTCATCGACATCGTTGTCATCATCAATCAGCCTCATCAGCTGCTAGTTACGCGGTTGACAATGGAAAAGATGTAACTAGAGCTTGTGGTGAATATGAAGGAGACCACAAGCGGTGCTGTCATCGACGAAGTCAAATGCAGGCGTAAGACCAATAAATTTACTCCAAGATCAATTCAATTTTTTTTTATTGAAAACTCCACAAAAATTGATCAGTAGTTTGAGGGAAAACATCGTACTTGGAACGCTCTTAATTTTTACTCGCTTATTTTTTTACTCAGGCTGGAAATTCCATCACCAGAAATGAATATTCAAGTGGCCTGCGGGTGGGGCTGTCCCGGTCCGTGTTTTCATAGAGTAAGTAGAAAATATCAATGAACATATTGATTGTGAGAACCTACTAAAATTTATTTCTCTGACAATAGCAATTGTGCTTTCCAAAGTCACATCAGAGGCAGAGTTTACATGATCTCAAAAGATGCCAATACCTCTGTAGAAAAAGTAAACAAGCAAGCAAACGAAAAAATAACGAAACTGTTAATATATGCTATCTATCATAATCGGCCAATTTTGTGAGTATATTGGCCTCTAATGAATATATTGTTGCTAAAATATTTGTCGGAATGAATATATATAGTAATATTATTATTTCTGTTGTTTTTGTCAGTTGATGCCACAATTTTCGACTCGATCAATGACTCAATATTATAATTACTTGATTGCTCCGAAAATGTGATCTTATATCGCGAGCCGTACGAATTTTTAAAATTAATCTCAACAAACATTACAAAGGTTTTCATTGTATAAGATATCTAGAACAATTGCTTGATTGAAAAATTAGAGATAAAAATACTCGGAAATAGGAATGATTATTGTTAAGAAAATCTGTTGAGAATAGGTCTCGGCCGTTTGTATATGTAAAATTGATTATTGGTCGAGGCAATCATTCCCTTCTCCCACATTGGATCATTAACGGCTTGCCCAACATTACGTGGATGATTCTTAATAATTGTGTTAAGCATTTTTAACTCTTGATTTGATAGCCATTTGGTCGGAATATTTTGCAGAACTTGTACAGAATTGTTCTGACACATGTTACTTTTTGGGTTGAATCCTGTAAAATTAATTTGTGGCTCTCGATAAATCTGATGACAATAATTTCGAAGACAGGAGACATGATCATCATTAACCATCAGGGTGACATCAGGATATCTTTTAATCAAACTCGTTGGCATTGTGTTAGGGTGGATGTAGTGATTGTTAACATTTCCGTTAATGTCTGGTGTCTTCAGAGTCCCTACAGCCTGATTATTTTTATATGATAAAAAATTGTTTGACTGAATTGTTTCAATCGGGCGATAATGATTCAGATTAGGATTGCTCTCCGCACAATCACAGGAGAGTTGTGCTTCACTGTTTGGACTGTTTGGTCTGAAGGAGTGAGACGACTTCTTACGTGAATTCATTTTTTTCTTGCTCATACTCATCCTCGATGACAATGCGAGCTCTGGAGGAATATTTTCGTCATCGTTGGCGTTGGAAATGTGACTCTTTTCCCGTGAAAATTTTCCGTCCCTCGTGTAATTCTTCTTCCCAAACTGAATGAATCTTCTCGAAACTTCAACGTTTCCAGTCCTATCTACGATACCATACTCTTCGACCTTTATTGTGACGAAAACACGAAATTTGAGGGATATATTTTCATTCAAGTGCCAGTGGACCATGCGTTTGCGACGTCATTCTATCGACTACAGGGGGGAGAGAATGTTGTTGTTCAACATTTCCAATGTAACATAACGCGAATATTATCAGGATAACCCGAAGAGAATAGATAACCCGCAGGCCAAATTTAATTCCACCATCCCAACGAAAATTTGGACGAATATCTCGTATATTTCAATCCGTTTTGCCGTAGATTAATCAATGACCTCATGATTAATTTTGTGTGGTTCAAATATGAAGAGTAGTTAATCAATAATAATAGACAAGTTATTACGCACCATTTCAGCTTTCGCGAGGAAAATCCAAAGCCGACGCCACGTGCTAAATTTGTTTTGATCACTGAAATTGAACCGCATCTCAACGGATGCGTAACGAGTAGCCAGAGGACTACGATAATCACTAAATTCGTTCACTTGAGACATTTCGATAGCAACAATTGATGTCTCTAATTTTTTTCTGTTTAAATTCACCGGTCACTATTGAGAAGTATATTCAACGAGATCAGCTGATCGACTGGTGTAGAACCAGGTACGCCGCGCATGCCCGAGCGGCGAAAAGAGACACTAGCGCCCGCTGCGGCAGTTTCAGGAATCTATTTGAATGCTCTCGCGAACTGCGATGTAATTAATAACATTCGGAATTGCCAATTAATGTAAAAAAAAATAATTAAATCTCTAGCATCCACAAATAATTTACCAAATATAACGCGATCAAGATTTTAATTTATTATGGATATTAAGGATGTTTAGCAGTATCTGTGAATTAATTTTTTTTTCGGAAAAAAAATACTCGCGATAGCTTCAACAGTTTCTAGCATAAACTATGGGGAAGAATGGGTCGTAACTAGTCATGTAGGAAGTGATAATGCAATGATTGCAGGAAAGGGAAGATAACGAACGTGAGGGGTTCTTGCCCCCCATAACGAGACGAGAAAAATTGCACTCAGTAGAAAGGAGGACTCGGCTCAACAAAGCACGAAAAAAATGGAAGTGAAAGGTATAAACTAATTAATCATCTCAAACTGCACTCGAAAATATTACATAAAAATTAACATTTCATGGAATAATCGAGCGTGATGCGAGCGATCTTTTCGCATTGTTTTTATCATTACGGCGATTCCTTTTCTACGGTAAAATGACAAAATCGGTGAATGTAAATAAGAAAAATTTGTAAAAAGGAAAAAATCCCCACGTTCTATTTTGACGTGAGATAATAAAGATGGACAGAGTTATTGTTTGCGCGTGTTCATGGTCGCGTAGGTTCTCCCATACACATTGAAAGTGTCTTTTTTAACTTGATTGTCGCAAACACAATAAAATCCACTGATAGTGATTAGCCTCAAGGTGAATTGAATGCGTGTACTTACAACATTTTCGGGTGAGAGATTTGGATGTGCCCAGTCGATGGTGATTTCGGCGCCGTGAATGAAATTGGAACGCTCTGGTACCAGCCGACGTCGAGCCATTGCGGCGTCGATGTGGGTTGTGTAGAAAATTAGGGCACACTTGGGGCGCTCGTCTGGAAGCCGATAGACTGCGACCTTTTCAACTCCACTCGTTGCCTCAAAAATTCTCTGCAAAATTTCCAAATCATCAGTCGATACGGAAAAGCCTGAATAAAATCAATAGAATTACCTTAATGAAGGCTTGAGTATTCAGAGCCATTGGCAAATGAGTCACACAGAGTCGACAGTTGTTGACACTTGCGAGAACACCGATTCTCCTTCCAGTCTGAATCTCGTAGCCATTGAGCTGTTGAATAGCTCTGTGTGCATCTCTGGAATTCGTATACATAACAAAACAGTAGCCCCTGTTCGTTCCAGAAAAGTCCATCATCAGGCGAATTTCGTAAATCTCCCCAATCCTTCGGAAAATTGGGTAGATCTCGGATTCGTAAAGATCACGAGGCAGTTTGCCGACAAAGACTTCGCATTTTGGGCTGGGCTGGGGGCCAGTCCAATTTGGAGGTGGACCCAATTTTCTCTGGCCATTTACTTGAGTTATCGATAAGCCCGAATCTTCAACCAATTGAAGAACTCGTTTGCTTGTTTCTATTTGGGCATCCACGCCAATTGAGCCACGCTCGGGGGACTGGTAGGAGACACTGCCTCTCGATTCATTGCGTTGTTTATCTGCAATTAAAAAATCAGAGGTAACGAACAATAATTGTCAACTAAAAAGTAAATGATAAAATTTAAAGAGTAAAAATATCAATGGAAATCCAGTGGCTTCGCTGGATAATTCTCTTGGCTTCCCAAAGCCAATAGAATTTTATTGTTCCATACATCTTGAATTCAGAAATTGATTTACAATTTTGATTAACTACCTGACACCTCGTTGATCGGGAATGAATGATTCATCTTCAAATTTTTTGTACGTTCCGCTCTGTCTTTCGCACCCGCTGATGAATGTGACACTAGGCTCTGAGAACTGTTAAAAAATTTGTGCATTTCACATGCGTAAATTCCATGGATTAAAACAGCTTTGCAAAAAAATGGAGACGTAGAAATAAAACAATGAGTGGAAATAATAAAAACTTAATCGACAGCCCAATGAACCATCTCGGGGGAGAGTTACGAGAGGACTGACGCTAAAAAATCTGTAACTCATTCTGGAGGGCCAATAGATGCCAACAGAACTCCACGACCCACCAATAAAAATCCTGTGGGACGCCAGCAGTAGTGGGGATAGTTTTAAAACGTTCTCGAATTGATATATTATTCCGGGAAGATCGTTTCCAAAAAAAAAAACCATGGAGAAGTCGTCTTTTGTTGGCAATGCAAGTCCGCCGAGAATTAAAACAGTTGTCTCGTTTTTGTCAACAATATAATCAGTGGAAAATAATGATTGTAATAAAGAGGAGTTGGTGTAGTGTACTAATGCACCAGTTGGGAAATTGCATTTTTACGAATGGGGGAATTACCAATCCCTGGTGGGGATTTACCAACTTCTCCGTTTCTTCATATTGCGACGCGGTAAAATGTCAGGAACGCTTAATAACCGGAGTAATGGAGAATAATGAAAAACAGCTGATTACTCGTCAGGATTGTCAAAGTAGAGATCAATCCACTCCCAAAATGTGCCATTTTTTCGGGCCACTGCGAATGCTGATAAAAAAGAACAACTGCCGAGGGACACCTGGGGCTCTTGTTCGGGGAATGAATACGCTCCCCCCGGTTTTGATTCCGAGAAAATAACTGAGGGCAAAAAGATTGCTTTTGCAAATTGAATAAACAATTCATTGGGGGTCTCATTGCGAGAAAAATGGAAATATTCGATCCGCGATAGTCAATAAAATTGGATAGAATAAGGAATACAAAAAAATTAAGCTCTATTGTCTTCATTTGCAGAATATTTTCTATTAACAATAATTAAATACTCAATATCACATGGAGAAAATGCAGTAGAAATGACCGTTTCGTTATAATTACTGAACCGCTTCAGTAAAATTTGATTACCCCTCACTAAAAATTATCTAGACGGCTGAATAATTTTTATTAAAGATTGTAAATTTTACTATGCGGTTGGATAATTATTTCCGAACATCGGAAAATTCACCAAAAAAATTATCTCCACGCAGAGCGCGTGAAATTAGCTCGTCTGACTTTTAAAAAAATAATCGCAATATTACGGCGATTTTTTTGTATTTATCAACAATTCGCCCACTAAAAACTAAAAATAGGAATAAAACTCTTCATATCCGAGAGATGAAGTAATAATGTTTCTTCACCTCTGGAACAGTAAAAAAAATCAATTTTTCTCAACCAGTCGCGGATTTTGGATAAACATCCTTAATCGGAGGAGCGTTTATCCCACGTGAGCTCTCACCTACGGTAATGTCTTTGTTTTTACCAAGTAGTACATATATACGCAGTCCCTATTACGTGACAACGGGTTGGTCCCTGACAAGGCGAATAGCGTATGCGGCAATCCCGTCGCACAATAGAGTCGACGATAAAACCCCTTCAGTGTACGCAGTAGGACACTCGGTGTCTATCTGTCGACCAACTATTCCTTCTTCTTCGTTTTTTTTTCCTTCTTCACCTACGGCTAGACTTCGCGATTCCCTTGGACGCGCCTCGCCGCCACTTTTATGATTCACTTGCGAACAGTCGGCGGCCGTCGCTGGTCTACGCAAATTGCATCTGAAAAATTTTCGCTGTGAGATAATGTTCCACTGAGTTCCAGAGAGACGCCGATGGTGGAGGAAATTAAAAATTTTCAAATCAGCTGATACCGCTGGATCCAATAATTCTCGAGTGGCGAACGCCAATGCTGAAGAGGTCATGTTTAATCGAAAAGTATTCATCAGGATAATTAGTGTGGTAAGTGAAATTTAAATATCCCTAAGACTGGTTAAATTAAATTCTAGTGCATTCAATTTAATTTTTTTAATTAACTGCTGAATTAGGAAATTATTTTGCAATGCGACTCAAAGAATAATTTCTATCCAGCTTCTCTGCATCGCTTCTGTGGTGGCTCTTCGTGTAACCGATGATGAGAGCAGGCGAGTATTCCACTATCTTCGAAATTACAGCCGAGAATGGTCACTCTTGAACAACGTAACGTGGGGGAGCGTAGGTAATTTAATGCGATATGTAAATTGAGACTTTTTAAAATAAACAAATCACGGGAAATTTTAACGTCCTCGACCCGATGTTTCTTCACTGCTACAGGTGCAGCTCTAGCGACAGTAACGTGCGGTGGTTACGTGATAATCACAATGGGTCTATTATGTGCTGCTGCCACTGGAGAGCTTCATGGAAAGAAAACGGTAGGAAACAATATAATAACCCAAAATTGAATAGAATTCTTCAATTCATTCTCTCCGCAAGTTTAATACTGTTATAAAATCATTGCATTAATTCTGTCGAAGCCAGACGGGGAGAAAAAAAAATGAATCAGAGCAGATTATAGAACCGTGAGAAACGCCAGGTGACATTGACAATCAAGGCAATAAAAAAGTGGGAATTATATGTTTAATGAGAATAAATATGTAAAGGAAGGTATGCAAGGCGCAACCACATCCCGTAGTTAAACGTAATGTGTTGCTCACCTCTTCGTAATGAGTCATTTAACCGGTCCCGATTGAATTGTTGACGGTATTATATCAACTCCGAGGAGATAAATTTTTAATTCCCTTTTGCTTAGCTGCATTATGAAATATATAAATATTTGTGGGAGTTTGGTTTATTCAACCGAATGATTTACAAGGTTTTATCACGTCTCACTGATCCAGATATTTTTTTAATTCACAAGAGAATTCGTCATGACGCTGGGTATTTTCTCATTACAAGTGGGATGGGCACATGGCAAACAGGGGCAGGATTTTAAAACAATAGTGTCATTCCAAGAATCGTTAAAATATTAAATAATAGGGCTCTGCCCTTGCATTGTTATTTTTAATTGATTCGCTGAGTGTCATTACTAAGAGCCCCAATTCGTTATAATTATATTCTGTTAAGGAACTTTTTCTCCTTGGACTTGGAGTTATTCTTTTCGGTATCGTCGGAGGACTTTCCCTGGCATCAATTGAAAGTGTACCAGCCGATTTAGTAGACAATGCCGCTGTACTTGGAGCTCTGTGTCTCGTTACTGCGCTGGTATTCATTGCCGATTTACTTATGACTACACCGGAACAGAAAGAGAAGAAGAGGCAGCATGACACACCAATTTACAAAGAGCCAGGCAAGTTTTGAGACTTTGAGGAGTTTGATGTATTTACCATTTTCTTTAGAGTCATAAAATTATATAAGTGCTTTGTAGTAATAAATATTTCTACACGTGCAACTTATGCTTATGTATTCACTGCATCTCTCCAGTTCAAATATTAGGTATTAATACGAATTATCAACTCTGTTTATTTGCTTGGAATTATTAATATTTTTTCTGTCTCTTCCTACTCGTATTGGGCCTATCTTCTCCCTGTATTTGTTTGAAAACTTTCTATGCTCTTGCACACAAGAAAACAAAAAGAAAAATATTACGAAATTTGTGGGAATGCAGTCAAGCCTACGACATTATCGATGGAAAACGAGGACAAAATACCAAAGAAAGATGGGAGTAGTCAGAGTCTGCATGAGAATGGCACGAGTGGAAATGTTAATGAAGGTTTTGATAAACGATCTCATAAGAGTCATCACGAGGGAATTCAGCCGTCAGACACTGGAAATCGGACAACAACTGCTGACGTTGGGGTCTCACCAGAGTATAAAAATAATTTTGAGGGAGATATTAAATTTATCGACGCTGAGAGGCAAATTAGAGAGGCCCGAAGTGACAGACGACACTCGGAAAATGCCGAGAGGTACAGGGATTCGGATGGTGATTTCAGGGAGATGTATCAGCATGGGCCGAATAATGAGAGAAATTTTTATAAAGGGCAGGAGCTCATTAGGCGAGCGTCCGATGAAATTGACACCCCAAGATTTCCAATCACTGGTGATAAGTATGAAACAGCATTTCCGAAGATCATCAATCCCAGTGTGAAAATTATGGGCATTGAAAGGCACGACGATAACTCCAATAATAATCATGGCAGGTAAACGATTTGATTTTTTTTTCTATTATTGACTTGCGTTCTCTGTTTTAATCATTTCATGGAGTTCCATTGAATGAATTCAATTCAATTATTGTTGGATAGGAATATTGAAGTAAAATTAATTTGACGTTCTTCTTTCTTCCATATTTGTAAATTAGATACTCGGACTCAAGTCAATATGACAACGTGCCAACCCGCATAGCCCCGGGAATTCTGAAGCACGATCGAGAGCGTTCCTACAATATCTCTCGGGCGTTAGGAAAGGATCGCCATCGGGACGAGATCGACGCTCTCGAGGAGTGGGTCGGTGTGCTGAGAAAATCGACAACTGGTACACAAACAAGAAATATGCCATCGTCTCCAACGGACCCGGGTTACGTCCGACATACTGCCAACAATTGGCCTCGAGAAATGAAAGCCAAAATTCCGGGATCCATTCCACAGCGTGAAATGCATGATGGCTGACATAGACGCCAGCAGTAAAGGAGAAGCCAGTAGAAAAATACACAAAGATTTTTTTATATATATAATATATATATAAATTTGACTATTTTTTTTTCTTCATTCATCGACATATACACGTATTAACTGCTGATACATTGTGAAAATAAAATTCGAAAGTTTATTCTTAAAACTATTTTTAATTTTCGTGATTAGTATTTTTCTTTTCCAAGCTTCTGCAGGATAAATATATCGTATAATGTGGGTGGTCAGTACTTTTCGTGCATTTAGTAAAATCAATCCTCCCAATATCGTTAAAATAATTTTCTGATCAATGGAAGAACAAACAAAAAATACTGGAGGATTATTAATAACAAGAAGTAGTAAGAATACCGTTTAACTCTTTAATTTCGACCGGAATTGATAAGATAATTCAATTAATGTGCAGTAACCAATAAAAAAACGAACTTTAAAGCTTTGAGTTATATAAACATATAAAAAAGGTCACAAGAAATATAAAAGTATTATCATTAAGAAGGAAGATGATTATTTAAACATGCTTATAAATATATACAGATCCAATGGACTCGTTTGGTTATTTGAGCATTCGTTAATTTTTCTTTTTTTCATTAAATTTTATAGAAGAGGAAGGGAAATGGGTGAGGGGATGTTAGTCTCGACTGATTGGGAAATAAAATTCGCAGTTGAATTGTTGCTCATCTCAGCCCATACGCCATGCTGCCGGCTTGATTATTTGTCGTTCTCTGCTCCATTGTAATATACTGACGAATTAGTCGGGATATTTCATGGGCTTGCTCTGTTTGGAGTCTCGTGATACGTTGCTGCATCAAATTACCGCACTTCATGTCTAAATACAGAGTTCCCTCCTCAGATTTAACCTTACGAGTGGATATGACTTCGGAGTATGGATAATGATATAAAGTCTCCTGTAAAAGATTAAATTGAAAAACGTTTTTAGGTCTTGTCGGCTATACCAAAACCGCAAGAGAAGTTTCAACAGAAAAAAAAAATGGGCAACATCCAAATACTTTGAGAGTATACTCACATGCGTAATTAAATCAATGAAATGGACCCCATGGCGATTGAGTGCCAGAATGTGATCCCCGACTTTTTCCTTGCCGGTCTCGGGCACTCTCTTCACAGCGAAGAAGCTCGATCCAAATAAGGGCCACTTGGACAGCATTTCTGAGCGGGCAATAATGAATTAAGGCATTAGTAACCGTAATTTTTGGCTCCACAGAGTGAGAGCGTCAATGAAGTAATTGATTTTAATTATTTACCCAGGACTTGAGCTTTGCATGCGGCTGGGGTATTATCCTGTATATTATTCCACGCTTGTTGTACCATATTACTCCACTGCTGGGGACGAGGCTCACGCAGGCTTAGCGCCGGTTTTGGAAGAAGATATTTTATCTCTTTCGTTGATAGTTCGTGCGCCATGTCTGCTGCTCGGTGCAGGAGTGCAGCTATTTGGGCCATATCGTACTGTGCAATTACACAAGAGAACTCAGTGAATTAGCCGGATTTGGATAAACAACATAATTCAATAATAAAGAAATAGAATAAAAAAACACTTACAATCACTTCTTGGGATAAGTGTTCACCTGGGATGACTAATAACAATCCTTCTAGATAGTCTGGGGCGATTTGATTGAAAACAACTTCTATGTACAGAGCTGCGTCCAATCTGAGTGGATAGTACCATACGGATCTGTAAAAAAATTCTCGTTAATTATATAGAACGAAATTGAAAGAATAATTAACGTGGCAAGTCAGTGAGTTACCTGCAGAAAATTAAATAAAACACTTGATGATTTTTATGGAGTTCGGTCGTCACGTCGAGAACATACTCGTCTCTGGCAAGGGGCATTGTAAACGCATCGCCATCGACAATGCAGTATAACGAAAATTCGTCCATCTCGTGTGGATTTCTTACAGATATAATATTGCACATCTCTTCGATGACATCCTTTTCGAAAGGAAAGAGAAATCACAAAAATTAACGAAATAAAAATATGGCAGACTAAATAATTTTCAAGTCATTCGTTAAAAAAATTCAAATGAATGATGAACTCACTTGTACAACTGTTGTGCATTTAGTATTAATGACTCTCTCTGTGCCGCCTGGTAATCTATAGATCTGCCTCTTGGCATTTCGACCGGCGCTTATAGCCATAATCTCCTCGACACTGGGAACATTTTTCCTTCCACCGTATTTCACAGTTTTTCTTAAATTTTGTAGACAGACAGTGGCAGTGCCGTGGTATGCACGCCTCTTGTCGTAAGCGGCTGTCTCAAGATATTTTATGAGATACGGTCTCAAGTTTTCACTGCAGGTGAAATATGCTGCGACAATACTGAAAAGCCTCCAGCCTCTTTGACAACTGTCTGGGTTGGGGCTCTTATTGTTGGTTGTTTGTTTCATTAGTTGACAATAAATTTCATCGCGCAGTGGTTCGTATCGGTGGCAGTGCTTTAAAAAAAAATCAGAATTTAACAAAAGAAAATCAATAACACTCGCTAATTGAAAATAATTAAATAGTCTGGGTGTCCCCGCGTCCTTGCCGTGAAAAAAACGAATTATTCCCAGGGAATGTAAATTTCTTTTCATCAAATATTTTCCAGATATCGCCAATGGCTCAGCGAACCTGGCGCATCGCGAATGTCCATTTTAGGTCATCCGCGCTCTATACCATTTTAGGATGTCGTACGCGAGGGGTTAATGTCGTGAAAAATAAAATTTTCACCTGAGCCTGAATTCCTCAGGACTGACTCGAGCAAATGAAAACACAGGTGAGTTTAATGGAAAAAAACATTAGAAAGTTCTCGTTGATTTCACTTACCATCAGTATTGTATAGACGCACTTGACTTCACTCATATCTGGAGGCAATGGTTGATCACCCATGTACCTCATGAGACACGAGAAACACTCGACAGCGAGAGAACTCATTTCACCTTCAAGACGAAGCAGACTCTGCTCTATTGGCACTTGTGAGAATTTCACGAGATCAACTTGTTCTTTCCATGTCCACTCGGTACCATCGTGTTGACCCTTTGTCTTCTTACTTTTCTTTTTGCTTTTCAGCGATTCAATGACCTTGAGTGAACCACTTATGGATCCATCAGCTGTTTTCATCATTTCAAATCTAAACGAGGGAGAATAAAACATCAACATCGAGCTCACAATTATTTAACAATTCACTGACTCACTCTTTATGAGTTTTTTTTCTCTCCAATGTGACGTCATTTTGCATTTTTATAGCGTCCAGTCATGCAATTCATTGCACAAATACAACGCGGAAATAAATGAATAAATAGCAATGAGCATCCGAGGAATTATTTTTCATATGGGAATGGATGATTAACGCCTTTCTTCACGTGAAAGTCGAACGACCGGTCGACGTATTTGGGACAGAGTTGGCGAGGTCTTTGACTTCTATTAATTATACCACATGTGTTTTATTTATTTACATTTATCTGGCTTATCAAAATGTTTCATACTGCAAGGAGTCACGTTTTACCAGACTGGGAAGTAAAAAAAAGAAAGCACCAATTGAATAGTGAGATTTTTTAATTCCTTTCATTTGGATTGAGCCGTTTCCATAGTTGTCTATTTATTTCCCGGAAATGAGGGGGAAAAAAATGGGCTTGGCACGCGATGCTTTTGAATGCCATGATTTTTTTTTAATGTGAAAGTTGCAGATTAACGTGCACGTCTTTTTTCCCTTTCCTACTTTATAGATTACACACTGTCATACCTCAAATAGAATAAATTCGATACAATTAGTGCGTAAAGAATGTAACGCTAGCTACAAGTTACTCATATGAAAATACTAAACAGTTATAGAGGGAGAGAGAGGGAGGGACAGAGGGAAAAGAAGAGAGACAAATGTAACGTACTTCTCTGTACTCTGTCGGAAATTTAATATGGCAAACTGCAGGAGTGAGTGCTTGCCATCGTTGATCACTGGCCCAGACTCGTAGAGGCTCTCCTCATTCGATTTATTTATTTCCTCTGGCTGTCGCCACTCGGCACACTGGCCATTATGATTTCCATGGCTATTTCCATTTGTCTGGATAATACCGGTCATACGATTTCCCGGAGACTGACTGCTATCGCAATTTGCGTGATTCGATTGATTGCGACTCTGGCTGTGATTCTGATGGGAGTTGATGTGATTCGCTTGGGACTGAATTGATTTTGATATCTGTGACACATGGCTCTCATGGTGAATCTTCGTGTGGGGTCTCTGCTCAATCTGAAATTAATTGCTAATTAAAATGTGGACTAGAGTTTGAGAAAATTTCACTGGTTTTTTCACAATTTATTAATTAATTCAATGTGTTAGCTGTCATTCTCAGTTGTTAAATTTTTTTTTTAGGAATACTCTTGAATTTTTCTCAAGCCTCGATGGAAATTTCGAAGGTATATCTTCAAGTTTTAATTAGCTATTAGAAATTCACAAGTGAAGAAAATTAATTACTCGATTATAAACTTGATTTCCTCCGCCAACGGCTTCATCGATTTTCTGAAATGTCTCGGGAATATTAATGGGCGTTTTATCGCTGCATTTGTCCTCCGCCGGCTGTTGTGCCTCATTGTGAATTCGCAATTCCTCAAATCTCTTCAATATCTCTCGCACACTCAATTTACTGTTGTTCTGGCTCTCCTCGGTTATTGTTTCCATTTTATTTTTCGGTGAATTTTTGCCGTACATGTTGTAAAAGAATCCATCAATTGCGAAATCCTCCGGCGAATCGGGACTAACTGAGTTAATGCTCGGATTTTTTTTCTCATCATCGAACGATGATGGAGATTTTATACTGTTGGCTAAATCTTGATCGATTTCCATTCTCAATTCTTCAATGGTCGGCTGACGTTTTGGGGTCTGCAATGATCTCGAGTCATTTGTCGGCTGAATTTTCAGCAAATCTATACGGGGAATATTTTCATACTTGTAACGACTCTGGACTGCGGAGTTATTTTGATGAGATTTCTCCAATTTTCCGACTTCGTCTATTTTTTTAATGGAACTCTGGGGCTTTTTAGGGGCAGCCTCTGATGAATAATTTTTATTCACGTCCAGTCTAATATCGCTCCCAGACAATTTCTCATATTTCGCGAATTTATTATCCAGAATAGCGCCTGAATCGTCAGTATGCCCATAGTCATCGCTGCTTGCCTCGGAATCGGAGGATTTAAAGAAGAGACTATCAGGTGAATTGGTCTTGCGGCCTTCGTCAGACAGACTTCTGTACTCCGTGCTAATTACCATACTCGGAAAATTGGGTTTAACCCGATTTTGAATCTCACTCGATGATAATCTATCACGAGAATGATTTTTCCACGGCTGACCCAATGAATTTCTTTTCCCTTCATTGATCTCATATTTTCGTAGCAGCTCCGAACGCTTCACAATTTTTTGAAAATTCGGCAGCTTTCCCTCACTCTCGAAGCCACTCATTTCACATTCTGAGAATTCAGAGAGTTCTGTAAATTGGCCGAGAATATCCGGCCGATGGTTCTGACTGCGACGGAGAGTCTGCGGCAACTCTTCCCAATTGCTGACCATACGACGGGAAAATATTCCCTCCACATCAGATATTTCATGCTCCATCATTGATTCAGTGGCACACGGCGATCAATATCATCCATTACTCTGCATAAAATTCCCGTGAATTTCGAATTCTTCGTATTTAATATAAAAAAAAAATAATTTCTATCCCTCCACTGATACTGAATTCAATGATCAATTTTGCTTGCAATTTTCTCTCTTTCGTTCGTGGGAAAAAAAATCGCGTGGGAGTTCTAAACGTACCAGCAACAATTGATACTAGTTGGATTATAATTATGTAGTGCCGGGAAACTCTTTGAGAAGGTAACTACCTTATGAATGTGAAAAAAATGTTTCTTTTTTGTCCAAAAGCTCAGCACAAACACAATATTCCGTCTCCATCGTTAACAATAATTATCATATATGAAAGTTGAATTTTTTTCACGGCACGGATTTTCACTCGAACCCTGATGATAATTCACGAACCAGGTGAAGCTAGCACACGGAAATCTGGAGATTAGCCGACATTAAACGATTTAGTTGTTCATTGGAACATTTTTAATTACTTCGACAATCCTAGTACTTCATAATTAATTAATTGAGAGTGTGACAAACGAGCATTTTAATTTTTTTATTATAATTACCGGAGATTGACCACTCACGTTTATCGCTAATCGAGTAATTTGGGGAAAATGGGTCTAAAAGAGCCGGTTTTAGTCACTGTCTCATGGAGAACTACTCCAAACACTGAACCGAACGTTGGATCTAGTGGGGTCGGTAAACGACGACAGGAAACCGTCGTCCGTACCGTAGTAAGGCCTTCGAGAGACTGTTATCTGGGTCGTACCCCACCAGATGTATTTGCTACAGGTGGATATATGTACACGTGGAACAGGACTGGAGAAAGAATGCGGTTACTTCCTAAGGAGAGATGAAATTTTTCATGTCTCATTTGGGTAAATAAAATTGACATTTCGTTAATGAATTCTCTCAGTCAATTCCTCCACCTCGTCATATTTTAAATTCGCCGCCTCTTGATGCACCCGCCCCGTCTCATTACTTAACGTATATTATTTTTATTAGCAATAGTAATAAAAATATTCAGTGATGATTATTGTCGGGAAACTTGAGCTGATATATCTGGGAAATAAACAAGAGCCGACGGTGACATAGTTTTCTTCGGTTTTGCAATTCAAATGAGAAATATTCGCTCAATATAATTCCTCAATCCCATCGCCTCGAATTGCATTCTTTTTCATCCGTTAAGATGATGCATAGACGTAATATACGCAAGTCAAATCGAGGTCACGTGGATTTACGCTGCATGATCGGTGATAATCGCAACATCAAAGATGACTCTCGGTGTAAAATGAGTTTCGAAAGCCTCCTGATTTTATTGCATCGTTACTTTTTTTTTCGCTCACATTTCTTTGATCAATTTGTTCACACGGAAAAATTATTTATTGAAAATTAGTAAATACGTAATTTTCCCCGAACGCCCAAGACACTAGACGATTATGTAACGGAGCGGTAATTTTTACTGAATTTTTTCCTCCCTGGGATTTTGGGACATCTTCTCGGGAGGTGTTTCTGTAAAAATTAAATCTCCATATTTTTTCCGTACGCCTAAATTAGCATGTTTCTTTCGGATTTCACCTATTGAGGTTGAGAGGTCAAAAGATGTGTATATGAATGGTAAATAACGGTTTAGTGAGTCGAGGAGTCTCAGGCAATGGTACAACGTGGGTCACGGGCTTAGCTGTTGAGAGTAAGATAGGCCCGTTCACGAAGATTTTTTTTTCGTTCGCCACTTTTTTCCTCGTCATCCTCACTTGATTGTACTGGTGCCAATCTGTTGAAGAGGGCACCGGTTTCCAGCACCCGAGGGCTTTGTTAAAATAATTAGCATTTTTTTTTTGGGTGTGAATTGAATTTCTTTATCATTATAATGCGATTAGAAGCGTCGCAAATTTGCCATTTGAAATCTCCCCAGAAATTATCTCTGAGAATTTTTCTACAGATTTTTCCAGATGAGCGAGCGATGAACGCCCTTCCCATGTACACTACCGGATGAGTTATTCCAGGCGACTATTACCGAAGATTGAAATTTCCATGTTATCGTAACAGAAAAAGAAGACGCTAAATTGTACACATTCGGTGAGTTAAAACTTAAAAATACCGGGAGATATTGATGAGTACTATTGAGGCTGTAACTTACCACACGAATGTAATTGCCAATCATTTCAGTTAGTTGAGGAGCACGAGTAGTATATAATGGTAAGCGAACCCCAGAGGAAATGGTTAATGTGCATAAACCAGCTTTCGAGGATCCAACTGATACAATATCTTCCAGAGCAAGCGTTTCTAAAATCACTAATTCACCAGACGGATTTCTCTTCAATAATCGTAAACCACTATGAGATAATGCCACGTGCTCCGCCTCGGGGTGTTGAGGTCCAATCTATAGGAATGTATTTTATTATTGTTCAAAATATCTTCTAAATCTTTCCAATGAGATTTTATGTAAGAAGTCTTCGTCAAGCGGCTCACCTACTTTCATCCTATCCGTCAATTTTGCAGATAAGATGAAAATACGTCCACTTAACGAAAAAGCCTCAATAATTGAGAAGGTTATTGTACTTACAGAAACGGGAAAGATCCTTGAGAAATATAGCGACCATTGTTTAGCCATATCGACGACATTCTTCTTGATATTAATTTTGTGATGAGTGCTTTGAAGATTGTCCAAGGTAACTCCATAGTTGTGAAGAAGTTTGAGCATACTCTGACGCTCGTCCCTGGCGATTTTGATACTAGTCGTTCCCAAAACATCGTAAGCAATTTGACAAAATACTAAATGAAGAGCCAGAGGACTTGACAGAACCTCATTAGGTGCAAACACCTCCTTCTTCACCCTCAGTGTCCACGAAACTCTATTGTAGGTGAAGTGTGTATTGGAGGTCGCTGGATAGAGTTTCGTATCAATAACTTCTTGAACTTTTTCAATTTCCGGCTTATCAGGTGGTGGTAGGAGAGGCTTCAAAAATTCTGGCCACTCTTCGATTTCAATTCTCTCCAATTTATCCGTGCGATGAGTGGAAGCTATGCTGGACCGCCGGTCGGCTTCGATTTTTTTGAAGCTCTGTCGTGCGACGACAAAAGATTCCCTGGTATTTGGGACAACGCCAAACTCCCGAGAAGAAGGTAAGCCAAAACTGTCACGAGACTTTGGTGATAAGTCTCTACTCATTCGGAAGGAATCCCTTTTTGAGTTGTCGAACATGTCTCGGGAGTATTTGTCAAAAATGTCAGAGTTCAAGTCTCGATGTAAATCAAAATCCGAAGTTCTGTCGTCTTTTGTTGAAGTTGCCAGGTCGGCTGTGTCCTTCCCATAAGACATATTGGATTTGTGCTGCAGGGCAAAGATATCTCTGCTCTGGCTGAACATGTTCTGATTGTTGAAGTGAATGTGAGCTTCAGCATCTGGCGACGTATGAAAATTGTCCCGATTATTCTTCGGTTCTATCGGCGATGGTAGGACAACTGATTGATGATTATTACTGTAGAGACTTCCACTTTGAGGGCTTTGAGGGCTTTGGGGTGGTGATATTGGAGGAGGTGGAGGTATCGGACGGCACTCCATTCGCTCAATCTGGGTCCTAACGACTTGAGCTTGAGTCATCATCTCAGTTGTACCTTTAGAAGTGATACTTTGCACGTCATCCGTAGTTGACGCATAATCGTCCCATCTCCCGCTCAATTGTTGCTGAAGCAATAGCTTTCGATTGTCCTCCAGCCTGTTGATCTTAATTTCCTCCCTCGGCAATGCCGGTTTCTCACTTGTCTTCGTTGATCTGACACTGTGATTGGCTGTTACCTTCTCCAATCGCTGTCGCATCTCCGAACTAAGCTTCAATTTCCCAATGCTTCCAGGTGAGGGCCTGTGGGCTCCCACTTCCAGTCCGGACTTTGATTTTTTCTTCTTTTTCTCAGACTCCTCCTTGTGACCGTGAATATGAATGGCGGTTGTGGTTGTTTGGATGATGGTGCCCTCGTCAATCTTAGACTTATCAATTATATTCTCTATATCGAATTCCTCCCAGTCAACCGAACCCTCGAGCGCGTCTCCATTTCCCTGATTATACTCTTGATATTGAGGCGTTATTTTTCTCTGCTGTTGATGCTGTCTCAATTTAAATTCATTGAAGCTGTCCTGGCTTTGGCTTTCATTCTGATCACTAGGTGGTGGCCACCTCCACTTGCCAATCCTCACTGTTTTAGCACGTCCATACGGATCTAAGAATGGTCGCGATTCGGACGGATCGTGTCCATCAAGGGGTGGCGGCATTGGAGGTGGTGGTGGTGGTGGTGGTGGTACACCTCTACCATTGGGCATCGCCTGATTATTATCCACACTGCTCTTTCTATTTTTCAATTCACTCAAAACATTTGTAAAATTAGTCTGCACGTTTCCCCGGCCAGAGCTTGTTCTCTTCAATTCTGGTGTGGATGAATTTTTTCTCTCAACACTTATTTTTCTGACTCCATAATCTATGCCCTTCTTCGGTGGGCTCTGGGAGCGATGGATTTGGGCTTTTACGGTGACGGTTTCCAATTGGCTAACTGGATTTTTAGTATTCTGGTGCTTACCACTTGTCTCAGCTTCAATCAGGGATAATGATTGATTCCCATTCTGCACAAGAAGCTGTTGGAATGCTTGATTTTGGGCCAGAAGTTGTTGCTGAATTTGGAGATTTTGTGCCATGGCACTTTGAAGGAAAGCACGCTGAAGATTTTGCTGATAAGCCACTATATCCGCGCTTTGGCTGTTTGGGGGAGAGTTTGGATATTGCGGGGGTAGATTCAAGCCCTGCATATTGTAGATGGGAATGGGCAGAAATCCAGAGCTCATGTTCAGACTTGGATTTTGACTGGTTGCCATCTGCTGTTGATGATGGGGCGGCGGAGAAAATACCGGCATCATGCCTGGTGACAGTGACATCATCCCCGGCGACAGTGGGCTGTAATTGAAGGCGCTATTTTGATTGGGTATATCCATATTTCCACCTCCCTTTATCAAACGTGATAAATTCGAAGGAGTCAAAGCAGCAGTTCCATCGGATTTATCTGGTCCAGCAGTTACTGACTCCATAAAATCATCGAGATTCTCGGCTGTACCCTTTATACTTGCAGCGAGACTTCTGGCGTCAGACAGCTCATCGAGATTACCATCGAGGACCGGCATGAAGAGTTCATCGAGAAATTGGTCAACATCTGAAGCTTGGCTCGGTACTCTTACACGTCTTACATGGGACGCCAGTGAAGGTGCTTCGCTTGTATCTGACATTGCCGAGGATTTCACTCCGTATTCACTTTTTTCGATATAGGCACGACTAGACTGGCTTCCAGGAAGAGCCCTCTTCCCTGGATATTGTGACTTAATGAAGCGCGTTTGGGATCTCATGTAACTACTCTTATCATCTTCAGATCTTCCAGTTTGGCTGACTGATTGAATGTCTGGATATTCAAAATCAATCGTCACATCTTCTTCTTCAACAATATTTGGCTCTGTACTTCTAGCTATCCTGCTGTACTTACGCTCTTGGGATGTATCATTTCTACTTATGTACTCGGCACTGGGTGCGGCTGAGATTTCCCCAATTCTCTCTAGACTATGATAACGCTCGTTCAATTTCGAGGAAGAAAGACCGAGATTTGTGAGTTTATTTGTAGATGGCACAACTTCAGATTGAAGCAGATTGTCTAAGCTTCTACTTCGTTGTTTTTCTTTATCGAAGTAGCGATCATTCAGGGCAGATTGACGAGAGAGTCCTATTTCTCCAGAGCTCTCTAAGATTGGTTCATGAGATTGTTTTCTTGTGGGCGATGATTTGCTCGCCGCAGCAGCAGCTGCAGCAGCCGCGGCGGCAGGCGGTGGTGGAGGTGGTGGCTGCGGTGGCGGTACTGCTGGTCGTTTTGGCACGAGATTCTCCGACTCCAGTGGCTGCTCAGTGGAAATGACTTTCAATGACAATTTATCCAGTGGCTGAAAAGTCTTTAATGTCGGTATACGTACATCCATGTCCTTATTATCAACTTGGCGAATGATTGCGTGGGTATTTTGTTCGCGCCTTTCTCGCACTGGTGGTATATTATTTTTCCGCTGCTCAAGAAATATGTGTTTAGCTGCGGGAAACGCTGGTGCCAATTCCATTTCCGCAATTATATCGAGGACATAATCGAAACCATTGGTCTCTGTTATTGTCATTCCATCTGGAGCAATCTGATTGTCCAATTGATTCCAGAGGGTTATTGTCCAACCGTCATTATCAACGCCATGATTTTTAACAGCTAAATTTGCCAATTCCTCGCATGTTGTCCACGAATTGACAGCACACGTTGTGGTTTCCCCATCGTAGAAGGCAACATTCAGAGCCATATTCACTCGATTTTTATTTGCCCTCCATTCAAGTACACAGGGTGGATAATTCCTCGCGATATTGTGAAATGACAATTGATTGTTATTCATTACTTTCAGCATTGTTCGCTCTCCTTGGAGCAATTTCCTCTGGCAATATGCCTTGTAACCATTGAATGCATGATCTGAAACGTATTTCAATAGATATTTGAAAAGCGTTGAACTCGGCTGAAATGCCGAGAGACAATTGGCAATGAGTAGCCAGCCTCTCTCTTTATTGATGTCATTATCATTCTTCCAAGTTTGATTAGCCAATTGACACAAGATTTCATCCCTCAATTTTTCGTTGATAATTCCTTTATTGACAATATAATCACCAAGTGCGTGTTCTCGTTTTCCACTGAGATTATTTTCATTCATAAATCTCAAAATCATCTTGAATATAATAAGAGAGTCACTATAATCTTGGTCCCTCGCTTTGGTTAAAAATGGCGTCTTAATTGGCTCGCGTTTCATTCCGAAAATGTGACTTTTGTAGTAAATATTGGTGAACTTTGAAAACTGATACTGATCAATGTCCGTCGGGAGTTTGTAATTAAAGGCTGGAGATGTAACAGATCCCACAACTTTGAGAAGATTTCTTTCAGTATGAATTGGTTGCCAATCATCGAGTTTACTGTAGATAAATGCCAGTTCCGCTGGTATTTCAAGATGATTAACTCCAGCAACAGCTCGCGATGCTTTTTCTTGTTCTTCTCTTTGTTGTTTGGCTCTGGCTCTCTCTCTACTGGCCCTCTCAATTTCCGCCCTCTTTGCCATTTCCTCCTTGAGCTGAATAAAATTCTCCCTCTGTTTCTTACCTCGCCATAATTTTTGGCCCATTACAGCGGCACGCTTGAGTTGGAGATACTTCTTTCGGTCACGATAGCCACGATATACCGCCTGAAGGAGGACAGTGCTCTTGGAGACGTTGATGAATCTTCGCCGAGCCAGAAAACCCCTCGTATATCGTTGAACAGTTATCGCAGCACGTTCGAGAATGAGTGCTCGATTGTACTCTAAATTCCTCTCCAACGATTCCCTCAAGAAGACCCTTGTGAGACCAAGCTGGTACTGATCGTGGGCATTGTGAGGCACTGCTTTATCCAGAATAATCCTGCACAATTCTTTATTAGGTGCGCCACGAGGTAGACGAGTGGTCATCAGATATCGATAGCGCTCGACGAATTGGCCAAAAATCAGACGCACTGGATAGCCAGTCTTCCGAATGCGAATTGTCTCCAGCATTCCAGTGTATCTCAATTGCTCCAGTACACACGGCATATCATATTTCATAGGCGCTTTATCATTGTTCGGCTTGATGCATCTAACAAACCAGGGATTGCACTGCGACATTGACTCCAAAAGTTGCTGAAGGCTGTCGTGGAAACGAGCAGATACAGTTGGTGTTCTTGGTTTCATTGTTACAAATCTACCATTGGGCTTGTTGACGGTCTTGTTGGCTTCGTGAGAATTCCGGACGTGCTGAAACATTTTACTGACCATCTGAATTTTACTGCTAATCAGCAATTCAACAACATCCGGTCTCAGTGTGTCGCGATTTTTATCCAAAAATCCATCGACATTGTACCACACCTGTCCAGCATAATGTTTAATAGCAAATTCCGCGGAATTCATTCTTGGACGTGAGTACAATTCACTCAGTGCATGATTGTAATGGCATTTCTCTAGGAATGAGAAATCACTGGCTTTTGGGAAATTACTCTCGTCGTCGAGAAGATGAAGTATACCCACTGGCTTTTTTGCTATCAGCTGAATAACCGGGAGATTGTCGGTGTAATTTATAGTCGTCCAGTCGATTTTTTCCTTGGCATACTCTTGCTGCTCGAGCTTGAAAATATGCTTATTGAAATAGAAGTGCAAATTTTCGTTGGCGTAATTTATACACAATTGTTCAAAGCTGTTTTCCGCGAAGTTTTCAAAGCCAAATATATCGAGAATTGATATCGCTGATGTTTGTTTGGTTCCTTTGTAAACAATATGATTGACACGTGCGACAAGCCAGGAGAAGAGGGAACTGTAAAGTGCCTTGGCAAATGCATCTCTTGCGTCTAGAGCTTGATCAATGTTTAGAGCAGTCAATAATTTTTCGTTTCTCGCTTCTGTTGTTTTTGTTGTGAGAGCACGAATTATTCCGTCTGTATTAATTTGAAGTAAATGGGCTGCCCAGCGGATTTCAGCATCCGAGCCAACCTCTACACCTTCTTGGCCGTGTCTCATCTGCTTCCTGTGAAAATATACATTTCCCAGGTGTAACACACTCGATAAAATTCGGAATATCGTGTCCTGCTCTTCAGACGTAAAACCCAAGACTTGCATAGCTGAGAGGAGTGCTTTGAAGTCCTCAGTGTCATTTTTCCCATCAATCTCGCAGCTGCCACCTTGATTAAGGTAGAAATATTTATCTGGAGTTAGGAGCCCATACTTGTCTCTCAACTGCTGATCAAGACCGGCCAGTAGTTCATAAAAAACGTGATAATTTCGTTCGTCCTGAGCCTGCGTCACAATTCTACTCTTCTCCAGCAAATATTGAGTGACACGACCTCCAACGATAATGCCGTCCCGAAAATTCACCTCCAAATATTTTCCAAAACGACTGCTATTGTCATTCCTGGGCGTCTTGGCGTTACCGAAACTCTCCAGCAGTGGAGCTGCTTCTAAAATTTGCTCAGTGACCAAATTGCTTGGAGCTCGATTAACTGCAGCCAGATATTGCATTACAAGCTTAGTTGACTCGGTTTTTCCAGATCCTGATTCACCCGATATTACCACAACTTGATTTGCCGACGCATTATTCGCGGTTGACACCTGACTGTACGCCGAGGATCCCACGGCAAAGAGATGGCTGTTGGAAATTGGAACGAGAAAAAAACCATTAAACAATTCTCATCAAAATTAATACAGGAAAACTATTCTCCTTACTTCCTCTCTCCCCACATTGTTAACAGTATTTCCTGAATTCTTAATTTTCTTTTCTCTCTTTTCAGTTATATTCTGACTGAGTTAGACTTACGGTGGCAGTGTCCCAAGAATTCTACCCTCGTACAGTTTCACCTGGTCCAGGCCGTAGATGTCGAACATTTTGTAGGGATTGACGGCTACAAGGATACTCCCAGTGTAAGTCTAGAATTCGTCAACATAAAAATTCCTGTATCACTGCAGTAATAGTAACAAATTTATCAACTTACATAGATTAATTCCTTGTCGTAACGTATCTTGAGGTTCCATAGTAGAGATGCTTCATTGAGATCGCTGAAAAATAATTGGTGGAATTATTTCAGCAATACTGGCATTGTTTGGGAGATTTGACGATTACAAAAGTCACGCCTTTCCATCGAGAACAAAATATATTGTTAAACATTGGATTGATTCTCTATTATTACTCACTTCAATTGAATCATATCCTCGACCCCATTTTGTCCAAGATCTTGCCTCGGTCTCACTCCGGCCAGATTTGTAAGAGTAAAAGTTTGAGGCTGAAATGTTCATTTTCCTCATAAATAACGAACTACTACTGTTTACTTTTAAATCGACATGTCATCACTGGATGAAGTTAGTAAGGAGAAATAACTGCTGCATAATTATTAATAATAATCTTACCTTGCCAGCGATGACTGCTTGAACGGAGAGCACATTGGCAGCTCTATGATACTCGAGAACTTCGCCAGGTAATACATGGCCAACTCCTGGGTCGAACCAAACGAGTTCGCCCTGCAAATGGTAATCCACAATGTAAATAAACATTGAGGACAAAAGGAAAACAAAGCAACCGTAAATACATCAGCCTGTTCTTGCAAGCAATATAGTAATACTAATAATAATGGTAACAACTCTGACTTCTTTCTTCTGAACTGATTCGTCTTTGGCTGCCGTCCATTTTTTCCCGAGTTGGGTTTTCCTTTTGCCGGTGCACAATCCGAAAATCGAAGACGAAGGTGCGGGAGAAGTCGACTGATGGCTATTAACGTCGCTCAAAGATCTCGAGTGAGTGCTCATTATTTTCTTATGAATATTACTCTGATCGATAAATTTATTAGAGAATTTTTTCTTTTTCAGTTCCTCTTTGCCGTCCCCTCTAGACGCGATCTTCGAGGAGGTACCGGAGCTAGTCCAATTGGAGGATTTCCTCATACATTTTGTATAGAGTGGTAAAGTACAAATGCGACTGGATATATTCATGCAGTCCACAGTGCTCGCCATGTGGGTTGGCTTCAACCTAATAGAATGCGTCGTAAAATCGTACCGAGTCTTTGTATCGTTTGGAGAATCCCAGGGAGTTCTTCTCATATACTTCCCTTTGAAGTTATCTCGGGCAACAAAATCCGTTGACGGAGCTGTTAAAGCATCCGTCATCGGGTGAATGAACTGTATTTTTTCGGCACTAGTGTCGGTACCGGTGATTTTTTTTCTGCTCGAGGTGGACTTTTCGCCAGCCTTCGCCTCAAATGCTCCATCAATTTTGCTGATATGATCTGAAGAGGAGGATTTCGAGGGCTTCGCTGCTGACCGTCTGTATAAATTCCGATTAGCCAGCTTTGGCCCCTCATTTTTCCTTTTTTCAAAGGAAAATTTGTCCCTTCCATCCGGACAGGTCAAGCTGTTCGTCGAACGACCGAGGGAAGACACTTTGGTTACGGCTGGCAATGACAACTGTCGTCGCCTGATTCTCCCATAAATTGGAGCTTCTCTGTTGACCGACTCTTTGAATTTAAACGTTGGATTGCTCTGGCTCTCGCTGCTCCCGTGACCACTGGAAGTCATCATTTTTGGTAAGGTCGATGATTTCTGGGCTAGACTACTCTTCGTATTGTGCAGTGCACTCGCTGTCAAAAAGTCTCCAACCGATCTAACACTGGTGATCCTTCTCTCCAAAGTACTGCAGCTATTTATTCTCCCAGTTCTCCGGAGACTCTTATTCTTCAGAAAATTCGGAGTGTGTGTCAATTCATTAAGTCTACTGTGATCCTTCTCATTAATTATCAATCTATTTTCAACGAGACTGTTGCATTTTCTGCGCAAGGTCACGTGAGGCGAGCGAGCAGATTGGAAGCTTGTCCGACGATTCAGGATATCCTGCCGCGATATCCTTCGAAATTCCGGCAAATCGACTTTTCGATTGCAGTCTTTTTGGCTCTTCTTAACAATCAGTGGCAACGTTCGGGGGCGATCTTCGTCGATCAAATTTTTACAACGGGATCCACGACAGGGGGAGTGGAGAGTGTCGAATTTAGGGATCTCGTCGGGGTAGTTGTGCCTTGCCAGAATAACTCGGCGAGACACTCCAAGTGTCGATGCTACCCGCGATATTCCTGGATTACATTTGGTATTATTGGCTGGCGTGTCTAGTTCGCAAAAGCTTCGAATCCTGTCGCTGGTGTACGGATTGAAAGAATTATGCAATCCACATCCATGGTATAACGGATTTATGGTGGATGCTTCCGCCTTCGATGGAGTCCTCAATAGCTGCTTAATTCGACTCTTTGTTGACAGCTGTCTGATGCCATCAGCAGGCGGGGACTTTTTCACTGAATCCGATTGCATTTTGGAGGGGCTATTTCGTCAAACGACAGAACATCTTCGCGGACAGAGAGCCTTCACTGACGACCAGAAATCATCATTCGGGGAACTACTTCTGGAATGGCTGATCGTTGCTTCAAAAAATGCGCTGTCAACATTCTTGGCGGTATTCTGCGCTTGGTAATCATTTGAGATGTCTCTCTTGATCGAAACTCAGCCAACACTTGAATGTGTATAAACTCTCAAGCCAACTCACTTCCGTTCACTTCGAGGTCATTGCACGCGATGGTACCGGGATTGGCCGTACCACTGGCCTCTTTGGAACTTGAGTTTTTTCTTTTGCACAGCCCATGACTACTGACTTTTCATTCCGTAGTTTTTACGCACTACAATTTTTTTTTAATTTTTATTGTCACACTGAGACCACTGGGTATTGCCGATAACTGAGATTAAACGGGACCACTGGATTTGGGAGTGTTTGAATGAAATTCTAAGGCTCGATTTCTCAATTGTCACAATTTGTCAATCACCACAGCTTGACAAATTCACTTCTTTCAATTTTTTTCAAGCCTCGCACTCGATTTTTTTTATCGTTCTCTTGTATTTTGTTGGGATTATTTATTGGTAGATTCTGTCATTATAATTTACAATTGCTCTGCCAGCATTGTGTTTACGTATCGTTGAATCTTAACTGATGAAATTTTTTATTTATCCGGGGAACGAGATTGGGAGACTCTTAATATGCAGCCTCGAGGATGCTCAATGTACAACTGGATGCTCAATGGATTTTCTCCTCATAACTATTGCTCTTGTTGTACAGTGGCGTAGATTGTTTTAATTAATCCTGTGGTGAGATAATTGTATGCTCATCGAAGCGTTTTATTCTTGGTTGAAACCGCCCACACGTATGAGCATACCTTTCAGCCATTTCACAGATATCTCCTCTCATGCTGCCATAATCGTAGCTGCACATTATGGCTAATTGTAAATGGTCGTTTCATCTCGTGATGTCAATCGATGTGAATCGTTGAATATTTTCCACTTTCGATCGTCGAATAAACGGCTTTGGGAAAACTGAATATGCGGACGGCGCCGATGGAATGAAATTACTTGAAGGGGAACCGAGCGTAGCTGTTTTCTTATATGGATAAATTGGAAAAATTACTTCTTTTCAGATTCTAGGCGCACACGAGAGGAGGAGCGACTGAATTTATGTAGGCGGCTATGCAAATTATTAGAAAATTGCAATATTGATGGAGAAAAACGCCGAGTGTGACAATTTCATTGGAGGAAATTCTGCTATCGAACTAATGCCGGGGTAGATAAATATACCATTTGTTTAAACATAATGAGAGTATACGAGCCCGTCTGGCTGATAATCCTCGATACATTTGCGAGATAATTTACCCCATTTTCCAGGTTAAAAAAACCGGCGCAGCTGGACTACCCTCGCACTAAAATCGAACTTGAGTCGCACTTACCACTTGCCAATCTGCATACATATTGCAGCAAAAATTGCTAACGCCCTCGAATGTTGCACATGCTTTCCTGAAAAATTAGAGAATGTCGATCAATTGTTGAGAGAATGGCTGGAAAAAAATTGAAGTATTCAGGAACAACTGACAAATGTTACTGACCGGTTGGATAATTTTTATCGCACCTCTCGATAACTTTAGGAAGCAGAATTTTTTCTCCCGGCAGGGAAATGAATAATACAATGAATTATACACTCGCCAATAGAAAATCCTCAACTTCAAACGCGGAAATTGCTTGGAATTAAATATTTAAATAGTGAAATGCGACTTACATACCAAACTTATTATGAAAAGGAGGCGATAATCGCAGGCGACAATTCCGGCGACCGCCGCAGCGGTAATTGAGCTGACCCCTCACGTACGGGGTCAGTATCTCATGCCAACCGATGACAAGACGCATGCCTTGTTTTTTAATTAAATAATTCCGAACCTGGCAGATAACGCAACTAGACATCACTTCCATATTAAGGCCCGGGTGTAATATTTCATAACCTGAAAATCTCCGTGTCTAATTATTAAAAAAATAATTATTAAACCGTAACAAAACATAATTTCCTACGTCCGTGCATAATTTCTCCAGGCCGGAAATTACGTTTGCTGACGATTTGATAATTATTCGCTGTGTAGTCAATCGCAGGAATTTGGAGGTGACTAATTATTACACCCGGGCCTTAAATATTTAATATGCCGGATTTTTTAAGCGTGCGAAAAAAAATTTTAAAATGAAAAATCGCAGGATATGGGTTGGAAAAAAATATTGACCTTGCGCGAACATTTATAAACTCTCTAAATGGGTCTGAGGAATTCAGGGATAAGTGAATGGAAACCATAATATGACTTGCAATTCGGGATTTTAATTAGTTTCTGTTCATTGTAGTCTCAACTATATATCCACTGTTATACAGCAGCAGGAACACGAAGGAATCAAAGGTTTCGTCGGACAGATATTGAGGTCAGACAGAGAAAGCAGCAGCTCGACTGCAGTGATACAAGATTGCTTACGTAATTCATAATCACCCCCTTTATTCTTGTCTCTTCTGTTTCAATTTTTTCCCCCTCCTGCATAAATCCCGGTGACTGTCAGTCAGCGGAAAAAAAAAATTGTAATATAAGAGAAATTGGAGTATTGAAAATTGTTTGAGCACTGCCTCCATTAATATCCTTCTTCAGATATTTTTCCATAATATCGAAGTGCCTAGAAAATCCAACGGAGTTATCGAATTCCGTAATTAAATTTTTTTCTGGCTCTCAAGTCACTCAAAAAAAAATTACGCTGTATATTTCACAATTTCCTCTCAATTTCGAGGTATTTATGGACCACCGACAGATAATCCCCATTGGTTTAACCCATTGTGCCCCATCCAAGGGGAGGGAGTCATCTAAAATCGCAAGTAATTTTTTTAAGAAAAATATTTTTGTAATCCGGGAGGTAAAGTGAGTCTCCGTGCCTTGACGATAAATTTTAATCTACGCCTCAAATTTATTATTTAAAAATAAAATAGACAAAGCGCGTACTTGCGCTTATACGGGACGGAATGTTTCAAATATTTCCTCTACTTGTCCCGGTACCCCACATTTTTTTCGAGGCTTTGGAATCAGTACAGTTTTCATTACTTTCTATTTTTCTTCCTATTTTTACTCTTGCAGTGTCTGGATGATCGATTTAAAAATCGATCGCTTAAAAAAAAATTCTCTCTAAATTATTTATTGTCTACAATTGTTTATCAACGTCTGGCGCAGTCGTCGCCATCGATTTTTCCGGTTTTTTTAATAGAAAAAAAATAATAACAATGAAATGTTATGAAAACGAATGAGGCTATAGTCGGCGTTTCTGTCCGTCCTCTGCAATTGTACTCCATGACATATAGTATTCCACATATTGCACACAAGACCTAGCATTATATGCATTCGCAAAGATGGTCGTCTCGCTATTGCGGAGAAAGGTATGCAAAGCATTGTCCTCGGCTGGGCATTTGAGTGGAAAAATTCTTCTGCGAAAGATCGCCGATCGATGGGAGTTTAGCCTACGGCGAACTACCTAATAGCGAAGATAGCAATCGAAATAATTGGGCACCGGCCCTTAAACAAAATTCATGGGCTTTTAATGGCCTGAAACTTCTTCGGAGCTGTCACATGGCAAACGCAATTTCGCAAACATCGGTAGTTAAAAGTTTTTCCCTCGCGTCGTTCCCTCGCCTCCTGGCTCGGCGCTCTATCCGTATCAAGGGAATTTAATATTTAATGGCGAAAGTTATTATTCGACAGTATATTATTTCTGAAGCTTCAGGTGATAGCGTAAAAATGGAGGGCCTGACAAAAAAAAAACCGGTAAATCCCGTTGGAGTTATTCGACTTTCGTGGAACGATGCTTCGGGAGAGAGCTATATAGTACTGACCCATGCATCGAAATCACTGAAAAAAATATGTTGAAGTCTCTGTATTTTCGCAGGGAAATTCAACGCTAGGCAAACACTGCGCGGGTTTCAGTCGGTGAGGCACGGAATTAATTAGGAAGAGGGCCGTAAATTAAATTATTTGCTAGTTCACAAATACCTTATTCACTCGACGAATTATCCATTTGGCATTCTCGGCGAAACGAAGATGGAATTTAAAGGGAGAGAACAATAATTCACAGAACCTGGCGAAATGCGCGATATAACAGTCACTGGGTAATTTTATGTTTTTTCTGTTATTTAGGTATTTTTTGCTGTCAATCTAATGAACTGCGATTGCAGAAGGCACAATAAACGATATTAATTATTGAATGTTTAACGACGACTACCTCGGGAGGAGGAATCGGTTTGAGGTATGCTGGCGACCTCGCCTAGCTCCCTAGTTGTGCCAATGTCCACGTGGCGCCACGGTACACAAATTCTTGTACCGTTACTTTCGGATTGCAGGTGGCCGATTTGTCTCCCGATTCCTCTGGTATTTAATTTTCTGATCGGCATGACCTCTTCGATCGATAGAAAAATCTAGGGTCACTGGGGGAACAATTGTCCTCAACTGGGACTGAAGCCATCAAATTAAATAATTTATCGTATTATTAATTAATTAAATTGCGGAGAAACTGAAAACGTATGTTAACATTTGAAATTTTTAAACAAATTTTCGGGAAAATTGCGGGCATTTATTTTTATCCGAGCGCAGTAATCCCGAGGGGGAGAGAAATTTTTAAAAGATACGGAACTCGCGATTCGCTCGGCGATTACGAAATCGAGTCGGAAAATTGAAGCGAGGGTATCGCAATTTTTCACGCGCTTCAGATAAAAATGCCGGAACTGCTGGAAAATTCCGTTTTGTTTCAGTTGGAAATTACGAAGACAATGTGGAATTTTAATTGATTATTTCAGTTGGTGTCGGTGGGTCGGAGGCCCCCGGGAGGTCCCCGAAAGGTTTCCGGCGATTTATCTGGGCGCCGAGTGGTTGGAAAGGACCCTAAAAATTTGCCCGTCATTCCAATGTTTACGAGCTCACGCCCGTCAAATGTACTGACCATTTGAGTACTAAATGCAGGTAAGTTGGGAGTTTTCCAGGTACTTCCAGCGCTGGACGAAAACGACGGTTTTGGTTTCACTTTACTCGCCGCCTTCGTGCGGTACTAATCGAGAGGTTGAATGCTCTCGGCGCATGTACTTACATTCTCTAAACCATCAATGATTTAGTCTGAGAAAATAAAATAGGACAGGGTGGGGCAGAACGGCTGCTGATTGTCTCCAAATTCCGAGAGCTTTATTGATGAAGAGAATATTGGTAATGAGTGAATCGTTCGCCTCATATACGCCTCGTGAAGGAATCAATAGAGGATAGGTCATTATTATCACAACACAACAACAATTGTAACCTTTATTATTGTTTTTCTTTCGGAGCCTCCCGGAACGATTGGAAATATTTTCTCTAGATCTTAAAATTAATAAATTTTAAACATTTCAAAAGGAAATTATTCCCTCAACTACAGGAATCGAAACTATCGACTACAGTTACGCTTTTGATAATCTCTACGACATCAGCTGTTGATAAGAAAGTCGCATCCGCCAGATGTCAACCTATTATTCATTTGGATTAAAAAATTAAAAATGCAACTTTGTGCATTAAAAAATAGTTACTAATTTCGCGGGAACAAAAAAAAAATTCCAGACGACAATCTGAGCAGCCCCGGCCCTTATCGTGCGCCGCAGTAACCTGAGGGAATTTTTTTCAGGTCAAATCGCTTAAGCTGTTAATTAATTTTTCTCAAAATAGTTCTGAGTCCAGCCCACTCTTGATTAATTAATATATCCAGCTAATGAATGCCCCAAATTATTCTCTAAAAATAAATGTCCCATTACTCGTATCTGAATCCAAAAATATTGTAAAGAGACAATTAGTCAAGGGGTAATAAATATTAGCTCCCCAATTTTCCAGCAACATTTCAGACGGCGCAAACAAGCGGTCGCTACTACTGAAATAAAATCTAGGAAATCTAAACCTCTCAGACTTATTCGACGACTGATCCCATCGAAATACAATTTTAAAGGTGAAGAAAAAGCTCGCATGAATGTCAAAGAAAATCCGAGGATTTCCATCTCGATAAATAGAATAAGTCATAAATGTCACGTCCTTCAGTGGTATTAATATCATTTGTACACAAGTGTCGGGGCGGAGAGTTTTTAGTTAAACATTTCCTCAACTCAGCGGTAAGGAAATGAAAGGAAAAGATGTGAGGAAACCAGCACAGGTCACCTCGCGGGATAACAAAACGTGTTGGCTCTCTCCCTCACTCGTAGTATATAGAACACGAGCATCGATTACGTCTGAGACTGCCACGTGGAGTTGGTGCAGCCGTTTGGAATTGCCTGACTACTGCCGGGGGCAGATCAGGAACGTCCCTCCCTACTAGCGCGCCACGGACACTAGTGAGGGGAGAGTTGAGCATATTCTACAACTGATGTTAGAGCTAGCGACGAACTCTAGGTGCACTTAAAAAATTTCCGCTGCCCTTCGCGAATTTTTTTTCTCAGATTTAACTGTCCCCGAAACGCTTCGAGTGATTATTAAATTGGGAGGAGTCAATTTCAGTTGCAACTTCCCTGGGAAATTAAGCGTAATCTATGAATTTCTACAGGCTTAACACTTTTAAAAATAATGGAGACGACGCGAGACGTCAGGCGGAACGTATCGTAATTTCTCCTTCCTTCCGTCGACATCAATTGTTTGAATAAAAAAAACGACCGCATAACGGACGGCATTATTCTCTTTGTGGCTCGAGTTTTTTCTGCAGAAAAAAAACACACGAATCTATACTAGAACTAAGCACTCGGATATCGAGAGTATGCACACTCGCCGGCGATTTTTAGTGAGTAAATAAATTTTACTGACGAGTTGGGGAATTTTTCACGGAAAACTAGATAACTTTTATTGAGCAGTTTTACGGACAGACTGGAACGGGATTTTCTACTGAATTTGTCTCCGCGTGCTGTTCTACTTCAGAGACATGCGGATGGCAATTATTGCCCAGGTAATTCGAGTAAAAATAATTCCCATAAAAAATGATAAAAATGTAACAAATTCCATCCACGAAAAATGCACAATTCTCATACAATCGCTCTAGGCAATCTGCTAAGAGGCTTTCTGTGCAATTTTTCCATTCTTAAGGCAGCTTCACCGGATGTGACACAAGAAATTGCGGAATGAGATCGCAATAAATCGTAAAAACTCCCAAAAGAGTCCCCGAAAATCGAACATCAACGTAAATATTACTTTATTTATTTAATTGTCTTCTACCGCGATTTATCACGAGATGACTGACAGCGGCTGAACCTCCTTGAACGCAAAAGCGCAAAAAAATGTTTGCGACAAGTAGAAAAATCGGTAGATGGAATAAAATTGAAAATGACTTCGCAATGGATTAAAAATAGAAAACCGCGTGCACTTGAGAGAACACATGCTGCATAAAAGTCGCTTATCAGTGGCTCAATGAATTATCGAACTGACAGCGTCCCCTGGAGACTGTGCCTAATGGGCGGTCGGAAGAAGGTCGAATCGACACTCCGTAGACCCCTCCAGTATCAACGGTGAAGGACGCTCCTTACAGTCAGTGAAAAACACCACCAGAGTGGGAGAGCTTGGCTACACGTGCGAGGTCCTCCACCTTTTCCACTATACCTATATATAATTCTCATCGCTATCTCCCACCAGTTCAATTCTGGTCGGCTCTCGCCCGTATCATCTGGTTCTTTGGCATTCCTCCATTCCTCACGTCCAAATCCAATCGCTCATTGTTTCAGCTCGCCACTGAGAATAATATTTCGGAGGGAAAATAAATAATTTCTCGATTATTTGTTTTTTCAGAAAATAATTATCGTCGGTTCTTGATATTGAAATTATTTTTTTCAGACAGGCGAGTGAGTCCCAGTGGTCCCAGTGATCGTGATTCAACTCAATGACTCAGCTACTGATGGAGGCAGGGGAAAATTAATGGAGTTTTAATGTTTGTAGTCAGGAAAAATTGGCCCATTTTGGCTGACCGTGGCCCCAAGCGCGAACTACTGGCGGCAACAGCCGCAGTTGTCCCTAGTCTCCTCGCGCTGAAGTAGATAAGGTACTCACACCGGCTGGCTCCCGGGATTTTGCTGAGCTTTCTCTCCTCAGGAAACCCGAGCCGTATTTTCAACTCTCGAGAAATCTATTTCTTCGTGATCGTAAATAATTTCTGAAGTTGTTTTGACCTTCCAGGGAATTATTTTCACTTGCCCAATACCGATATTAATTTTTTAAAAGCTGGAATTTATCTCGTTGCCGGTAATTTAATTTAAGTAAATATTTTGATTATTGAATTATCGCGTTACCAAATTATTGGAGACTTCCGAGATTTTTCTGAATGTTTTTTGTGTCATAAAATCTGATCCACATCTCGGAAGCAGATACCGACCCTCCTGAGTATTTACGTCGCAGGGGAGGATTTCCAGAATTACCGGACAATAAAAATTGTCCTCGGGCGGTCCATTCATGTATAAAGTCCACTACTGTCCGTGAATGATGCTCCCAATACTCATCGACGTTTCTTTCTTCTCCACTTGCCCCTAGAGAAGGCATTCCACCGGAAAAACCACGTACACGTGCTCAACCTTGCGAGTCCTCTTCATTCCCTCAATTTCGAGGACAACAACATAAGTATCGACAATCTTATCTCCAGTTATTTACAACCGTTGATATCAATGGTCGAAATGTTGACTTATTCATTCGCTGTATTTTGCGCAAAAATGAAGAAAATCGTTTTTCGTTAAAAAAATTTCCCAACGGATTAAAGGAAGGGCAGTTATCCCTGACCATTTGAATATTTTGACATGACACCCTCGGTACTCCTCCAGGAATCACGTGCTGCCACACATGAGTGGCTCGGCCTAATGGAAAAAGCCGGAGAGCAGATGCAATGTCACTGATGCTTAAATTCAAGAGACCCTTTCACGTTGACTTGGTGCAGACACGTGGCTGATGACCAACTAACGCAACGCCGAGATAAAGCAATAGCTGTCGTTGGCGTTTTGTACATGTGCGTAACCTTGATATTGCTTTGCCGTCCTTTCCGCGATTCACCGACGTGTTTATCCTTCATACAACACGTGTCATTGCCACTCTATTTTTTCCCCTTCCGACATTTACCGTCTTGTATAATAACCCAAGTTGAATATAGTCGGGCTGATCAATCAAGAAGTTCAGAGCGATGTTATACCTATTAATTTTAACCAATGCCATGGTTGACACGTGTATCGCTTTACAAATACGCTAAACCGCTGACACACATTTGAGCGATTATTATTATTTTTTTGTTGTTTCTGGAAATCCTGTAGGCCTCGTCACTCATAATCTCGCCAGCAGCTTCCGAAAACACTCTATTTCGTTGGTTGTTTGTCATCGTGGGAAGACTGACGGGCCAAATGATTCAGGGGAATTTCGAAAGAACTGGGAGGCGGAAGAGAGGAAAAAAAATTATTGAGAAATATTTTCGAGCAGTCTTGAATTATCTACACGTGTCTCACGCTGCGTGAGGGAAGTACTAAATGTGTTGTTTTTCTTCGGAGGATGTACGATTTATCGACTGTAAATTGACGGCGCGTTGCTAACTAGGGACAATTAAAAACGACGCTCGATAGTGCAGATCTTATCGGATTCGCTGGACTGAGGGGATCGAATTTTTTTCAAGAATTTATTGCCACGGGATCCAGCACGCTAGAACATCTAGATCTCGAGAAATCCTCAGAAGGAAATCCTCACCGAGAGCCCAGGCAATTAATTAATTAATTGTCTGTGAGCTTCTTCGAAGGGCCACAGAAATCTCAGCTCAGGAGTTCAGTTCGCCCGAATTTCGGTAGGTTTTCTTATCCCCGAGGCCTCGTCAAGTGCACTTCAAATCTGTGGTGAAGGTGACGGGGATTAAAGTGTGTAGAAAGTGTCTGTTGAGTTCTGGGGTTTTCCCGGGTCAAAAATTTCTCCATTCAAAATTTTTATATTCCCGGATTAGCGAAATCCATTGGGGCCTTTCGTAACCGGACCTTTTCCCTGTGGGTTTTTACGTTTTTCCCTAAAACCCGAGGGTACCTTCCGGGGGTGCGAGTTTTCCTAGCCCCTCAGGTATATAATAAGCCGAGGAGTCACTGGCAATCCGTCTTCAGTCTTCTGGAACATTTCGACATGAAAAGCGCGTCCTAACTATTCAGAGTCTCCAGTAAAAATTATTAAAATGAATTTTAAAGGTGAACGTGTTTTAATTTTCATCCCCACAATCCGATACTGTCTACACACCCTACAATACAATAGAATAGTGTTTACACACCTTACGCTCGTCGCAATAATACCTTTGGGCTTGCAGGTAGGTAATAAGAGCTGAATTAAGCCAAAATATAAATTCCCCGAGGATCCCGTAAAGTCGGTGCTCCATGTGTTGCGAGATTATTCCTGGATTATTATTTTAGTATTACAGAATGATACTCAGCACAAACGGAAGTCGTATCGGATTTCTCGTTACATTGCTGAGCTTGCAAAAGACGGAAAACTCAAAGTAATGAAGATTTTTAATCCTCAATGTTTAAAACCTGTTGTTGCATTCGGTATTAAATACAATAACAAAACTAGAATTTTATCCGGCGCATCTTCGCTCCAGGGGAGGCTGTGCTGTGCTCGGCAGGCAATACTCCCCACTCGGGGATTTTTTTTCTCGCGTTTTTTGCAAATATTGAAAATTTTTTATCGAGCCCCATTAGTTTCCCAATTTTCCGGGTTTCGCTAATCTTGCCCAGACAAATATTGGCCCTCACGGGAGATGATGAAATTCTGGCTATTCGAAAATCCACTGATTTTTCCTCAAAGCGCACGCGCTCACTCCCCTCCACCCCCCCCCAAATCTCTTTCCCGGTGGGTCTAAGAGTGGGGATACACGTGCCACACGGTTGTAATTCGAATGATATTATTGTCATTGTTAGTCGCTGCAGCGGTTTGTAATTCGAATTATATTATTATCATTGTTAGTAGCTGCAGCGGTGCGCGATTTCGTCACACTCGTCTTACTTTTTCTGCTCTTTTTTCACCCCCTCCCACGCCACCCCCTCGAGTGCGCGCGCGTGTTCACTCATGGTTTCAGTCTGGTCCGCAAGTTCAGACGCGTTTGGTCGGTGTTGGAGAGCCATTAAGGGAGGTCGAGTCTGTCATACGTATCCATTTGTTACTATCAAGAGGCACGTGGTAACCGCGAGTTTTTTTTTTTGTTAAAGTCATATCGAGACAATGAAGTTAACGGTCTTGTTGCACTAAGTGCCACTATTGTCGGTAATTGGAGCAACGAACTTTTGTGAATTGTTAAATTGCGACGAGTTTTTATCTTTTGTTGTAAATAATTTTTTCCCGGAACAAGGGGAATTATCTGAGGTGACAAGTGGCTGGCGGGAGAGCGATAACAACCAGCGGAGTAATATATTTTATTCGGTGAGAATCACAATTGAATATAATGGCATTTATTTCTTGGGGGATGGGCCGGTTAAAACTGCCCGACGGTCAGCCCGAATTCG
>JAPYZN010000149.1:0-71829 GCA_030522865.1 Psyttalia lounsburyi
GAGATTTTCACTTCGTTCGTCACTCGTGCCAGTCTACTCCGAATACGGAGAGAAAAAATCAGAAATTATCGTTTCGTTGGCGACTGCTTACGAAAAGTAATCTAGTCTTCCGTAAAAAATTTCCCGACGTGTCAGTAAAAATTACTCACCCCTCACTAAAAATTGTCGAGACGTGCGCAAAATTTTTGCTAATGACAGGGAATTTTATTATGCGATTGGGCAATGTTTTCCGAACACCCGATCGGCCACCCGATTTTAAGCGAATTCGTATATAATTAGTCTTGTTTAAATTTCTGTCTCATGAATTTTTTAATCATAGACAAATGATCGAAATTGTCTGTCAAACTGTCAAGCGTCTATGGGTGTCAACAATTACCTAAAATTTCCGCGCTTAATGCGGAGCAATTCAGATATCAATCTTTCCCTCCCATGTAATTTCCTTCAGTCGCTTTACACCATTAATGTCATCGGATCGTGTGACACGCGAGACAATCGTTTGCATTTTTCGTTGGGACTGAAGAGTCAATTGAACATTCCATATTTAACGATTGATGAGGAAAGGAATACCGATTGGTATATTTAAATCAGCCGATGAACAATCGATGAAAAATTTTGCCAGCGGGGGCGGTGGGGGAGTTTATAACGAGAGGTGAGAGTATTGTCGCGTGTACGTGGGTCTCTTTGGGTATGGGGCAATACGCGGCCAACGACCCTTCGTCAAAGGCCACGTGTACTTTCCCTCCTGGCAGTACAGCCAAGTCCAGGCATTTTGGCAGGATAGCCGTTCTGCGAGAGTGGGTGAAAACGTGTTGGGGCCACGGGAGCTGTACACCACTCTACGTATGCGTGTGCAGGGAAAGAGGATAGAACTAGTCTCGAAGGGAGACGCAACTACTCTGGGTGGAGTGGGTCGCACGTGGCACTCAACGCGTCCAATCCCAAATCCGTCCGACTTTTTTTTTGCGGGTCTCCCTTTGGGCCATTTTCGACAATTTTCCCTGAGAAACACGGGAAACGACACTCAAGACTCTATTTTTATTTATAATTGCTCCCCAGCTTCATAACATTTTTAATTTTTTCATACCAAAAAAAGAAATATTTTATTAGATTTTTTTTTTCCTAAAAATTCTAAAAATGCTCCACTCCAATCGTTCATCTTCCGGAATTAGAATCGCTCGCAAATCCTATTTATTTTTCCTTTGTCGGAAAAAATGCGCGAGAAATCGCCATAACACTTTTATCGTAATCTTGAGCAAACGTGGGATATTGATAAAGCAAATTTTATCTCGTGTCATTATTCATAGCGTAAGCACGACGTTCCGCAATATCGGCACTTTCGAGTAAACACAAATTGATTAAAAAAAAAACGTTCGAGTATCTGACATTGAGTCCCCGAGTGCAATAGCTTTCGATCAATTTGCATTGTTAAAAAATAATCGATATGCATCGTAGAATAATCCACCCACGACTTCCACAGTATGACAATCCGCTGTCCAATAAAATTCAACAGAATCTCAATCGCTAGGGGAAAAATGCAATCGACGATCTCCAGTGCCACCATCGAATCCCTTTTTCGGTCTGACGAAGATCGCCCGAATGAGACACGTGTGGTCAAAGGCTTTCTCTCACCTCGAGGCGTATGTCTCCATCAGGTGATACCCGTCTCTTTCAAATGTTAGGGTCAAATGAAAAGGAGACGTTTGAAGTGTTTTCTTGGTAGGCAAGAAGACCCGCTCGTGGCACATGTTAATACCTCTTACAATGTATCGTAAGAGGATTTTCAATTCTCGGTATGTATTTATGGAATTCAATGCCGCATTACCTTTCATTCAGATTTTCACTCGAGGGAAAAAAAAGGCTTTTGATAAAAATTCTCTTGTCAATTTTTCGAGAGGTAAAATTCTTGGACGAATTTTATTCCTAGACTGAGAATTTTTGGAGTGAATGAAAATGGAGAGAGATATACGTCCCTCGATCTCCCATTGTTCAGCAAAACTAGAGAATTATCGCCGTAATTTATATCTCTTATCCTACCTTTTCCGCGATCTAGCTCGTGCCCCGGATTACTCCACATTCTCCGGGTTTTAATGACAAACCAACAGTGAACGGACGGACATTGTGGTCACAACGATCCCCTGGAAACAATAGAAACGATTAAACATCTCCGGATTTTTTTTTAATTTTGAATTTTATGAAGTGCGTTTGAGGGCGCGATCGAGAGCTTACCTTCTGACATTTCCGCTACAGTCGAGGTCACGCGGGGGCGGTTGGCCGTCACAGGAGTGGGTGAAACCGAATGACAGAGCGCATGGTTGAGGGGTGGAATACAGTATTCAAGGATAATAATTAATGTCGTATTTAACCTCCGGATATGTAGACTGGCAGCTGGAGAGTTGGGAGGAAAGACACCTGAAAAAAGAAAATAAAAGAATTAAATTATCCGAATGATCGGGTGATTTTAAATCGACACAGGCTTATTGGAAAAATTGTTTTCGATTTATTGTTCCTCGATATATTCCAGCCATTCATTCCCGAAAATTACCAGCGGACTTCGGAATCAGTCGCAACATCGGACATTTACTCCCACCCAGATCGCTTTTATGAAACACTTGTTTTTCTGCTTGTCTTCAGCTCCACGTGTGGCTCTGCGTCACCTTCAGTTTGTTATCCGCGGAATACTCGGAAGTTAAACAATTTAGCGATTCAAAGTGTGGAGGGGGCTTGGCACATGTGGCGTATCCGGATTAGATACAGATATCAGCCGACCAAATAAAATTAATCTGTCCGCGGGAGTTTTTGTCCCTTAGACTAAAGTACTTGCATATCATCAGCAGCCGGAGAGCCATCTCCAACGATATACAGTTTATTAACATACGATTTAAATATTTTAGAGAGTCCATTAACATTCATGAATCCCTAAATTACACGCGAACTGTCTTTTCGTTTCGTTTGTCTTTTTGTTTCTACTTATTGTGGAATGAAAAGTGCTTGACTTGATCCTGATTAGTTAAATTACGGGGCAAAGAGGGATTTTTTTTCTCCCCACATCATCTGGAATAGAAAAGCAGCCACTTCAGTATTCATTAAAATATTAAACTGGCGAATTGACATTCATGAGTCGCGAAACGGGAGATTTTGTTGTCTCATTGTCGGGGGAAAAAAGTGCGAGCCGATCTCAATTAACAAATTGGCTTTCATAAATCACGCGGCGGAGTAATTAACAATTCTCTCCGCTGACCATTTCATTTATCGTTAAATGAGAAACGTTTGACTGAAAGAATTAATTGATAATCCGTTTCTCAATTCAATTAAATTTTTCAGTTTTTTTTTTTGTCAAAATATGTTATCGATTAACATATTTTGACAAAAAAATATACTGAAAAATTGAATTGAATTGAGAAACGGATTAAATATCCACCTCATCAGCTGTGATTTTCTCCCCTCCCCCCCATCGAATGAGGAGAAAACGTGGGCTTTGATTTTGATTAATCGTCAGATGGAGCGTCGACGGGGGATTATCTTTTCTCTCCGCCTCGTATAGGAATAGGGGATTATTCGTCCATACGTCGTACATCACTACAGTTGACTCTAACGTGTTACGATTTCGTTCCGCACGTGTACCCCCGCAGGGTTCAAGGCCACCTGGTGTTCCACATTCGATGGCGCACAGAGTGCAGTCATGCACGAGCCATGGGCAATTTCCGCGCACAACAACCGCCCAATTTTATTAATTTTAGGTCCAGCAATAGCGACTGCTTTTCATTCATGAATTCTGGTTCTTTTTATAACTCAACAGTACCCTGGAATATGGCACCGACAATTTGCATGGCTGATATGCCGAAGCCCGGGACCGATGCACCTTGCGTGAGGAGAAAGTATTGGCAGGAGCGGCCTATCAATAGGCACTCGAGGGTTGAATGGAAACAGATATCCATTAAAAATGGATGCTGGGAGGATAATTGTCCGGAGCTATCTTTACCAGAGGCGAGGATACCCGTTGAGCCTAGACAGAGACAGTTGAGAATTGTCGAGAAGCGGAGAAAAGGTAATTGTTGTTAATTAATCCATTAAATCCCATAAATAATACCTCAGAATTTTTTCCCTTGAATTTTAACGACACGAACAAATTCCGGTTGAGGCGTAATTTTTATGAAATTCTTTGGAGTCTTGGACAATGACGACTGGTAATATCTGCACGAAGACCATAAGTCCGATCTATAAAAAATAAATGCAGTAAATATTAAGCTCGCAGTGAAATTCCCTATCGACACGTTAAAATTTAATGTTCAAAAGTCCGCAAGTCATGAGACCCAACGAAAAATGCCGCATCAGATGAGTCGACTGTTTATTGAAAATAATAATAATTAATTGCTTCAGAACTATTGGACATTGTCATCCGAACGCTATTCCTAGTGCGCCGTAACCACGTGCTTCAGAAACGAGTGGATGCCCTTTACCTGGAGACCCGAAACTTCATTAGATCTCAGTTGAGTACTCGACACCCCAGGAATGAAGTTATCAGTGTCTCCAAGGACTCCAGCATTGTGTCATCATCCAGCAGCCACATGGAGGTCGATAACACGAGGCAAAATAATAATGAGCCAGAAATAAAGTCACAAAATCACGTGACGTCTACCTGCATTTCATCAGACGCCGATAGTGGCGTATCGTCTGACTGTTCCTTCTAGGATCTCAAAAGGCAATTCCATCATTCGTGGAATTGACGAAACAATGCTTTCCATGATTTATAGAGAGGGTACGATATTCTCCTCGTACTTATACCATTTTTCATATCACTGCGTATTAGCATAACTGATGTAGATTAATTACGTTTGGAGATGATTCTTATTCTCAGCATCTCCCGATTGAGATAGCGATTAGGGTCTCGGTGAAAACGAGACATTTTTATTGCATAGATTATCAGCAATTGAACCGTACGATGCATATTTACAGAGAGTATTAGTGATATTCTTTAGAGAACACCAGGAGTTCTGCGTAATATTGAGGATGACGAACACAGGGAGTTGGGTCGTTACCTTTTGCAGATATTATTTTTCTTACATGTAGCGAAGCAATGCTTTTCAACTGCTGATGCAAATGATTTCTCGAGTATTTAGAAAAATATCCCGTGCCTGATGACTTAGGAATATTCGATAATCACCGAAATGATGAGTTCGACTATTTGAAAAGTAGATTAACGCCTAAATGGAGGGAATCGTCCAAACGAGATTGACAAATTGAGAATATAAAAGTTATAAAATTCCATAGCAAAATAAATGTCACTTCAACGTATGAGAAATTGTTTAATAGTTGAACAATTATTCAATTTCTCCTGGACAAAACAAGTTCCGATAATCGCTTAGGGATGACTTAGATTAATTATTTACAAATTGAGAGGTAGATTCACGGCAGGAAAGTTTTATTGAAGAAACTGTTGATGAACTTAATTCCAATTTTCGGGGAGAATTAAATAAACTTCGTAAATAATTAAGCGGTATCACCGATGGACGATTCCATTTCAACTACAGAAATCGAATCATACTCCAGTGCCCTTCACACTGTGTGTCTATCTGTTTTTCTAAATAGTTTTTCGAAGTAGAATCAAGAAGACAATTTTCGCGCAGCTAATGTTTCAGCAGAAACAGGATTTTTGGCTTTTACAATTTAGAGTAATTAGAGATACTTAGGCTCTTGGCATATCAGTACATGACGTTTTTGATATAAATCTTACAATCGTGTTGACATTGATATCCGATAATCGCTATCTGCACGTTTGAATCAACTCAATGATGAGAATTGAAGAAAATGAAACATCACTCGAGCGAAATTTCGGAGACATTGAAAGTTTTTTTTTTTCGAGGCTTGATAAGCGTTTACAAGAGACCATTTTATGTCGTTTCTAGATACACGTATGGTACTACCATAATTGCGTAGTAGGTGAACTATTTTTTCGAATAAAAACTGAAGGGAGCACTGGTTCGAGGGTGACATGATTAGTCAACACATGGTAACGGACTACGAATCATGAAAAAACTAGTGAATATTAATTTTTTTAAATAGAGGAGCTTCTTGGGTTTCAAACGAGACATACAATTCCCCCGTTTCAACTCAAATATTTCGTCTATGTTACAAGCTGACCACTTATTTATGTTGGATACTCTCAAATAAAATCCTCTGCTACACATTCAAAGAAATCAAATTGTTAAACGAGTCTTGATTCAGCCAAAAAAAAATTAAAAAATTACTACTAAGCATTTAAAGACTGCTCGGAGATGTAAAACATTTGTGGTAAAAATAGATTTAGTTGTTCCAAAATTCTGCATTGTCTGTAACAATGAAATGCAACCTCTAGCACTACTTCATTATTCGATACTGCCATGCGTATTTTACAGTCGAAAAGTGTCTGTTCTACACGAAATAAAGGATGTAGTAGTTTTTCCGTTTGGCTATTTAATAATTACCGATAAGAAATTAATTCCTAAATAAAATAATGATAACGAGATGATAGCAATCTTGTAACTTAGGGATACAATAAACCATTTTCTTCGATAAATATTCAAAATAAACAATTCCGTTTCTAGCTAGAGATTTGACAAATCGCTGCAGCCAATATTATAAAGGATATTTTTATTGCTGAGATGACTGTGTGTTGAATAATCGTGGAGCCGTTTCGCGTAACAAAAAAATAATTAAGGTGATAGTATGAATGGCATCACGCAGTGTTCAATGCGTAGATCAAATGATTGGATGATTTATTTATTTATTCTGTACGACGGTGAGACAGGGAATGCCTGACAAGTGATTGAACGACAGAATTCATCTGAAGTATTATAATGTAATCATAATAAACTGTGAAATAAATAGTCCATTATTTAAAATGTCTGTTCTTTTTTATTACAAAATTCAATTAACAATTTATTCCATAGGCATTGGTTCTGATTAGTGTGCCTCGGGGGACTGGGAGAGGAGTACAACGAGTACCCAAAATTGGAGGAGAGCCTGTAACATAAATTACAAATTAAATTATGAGTGAAAAACTATTTATAATTCAAAATAGAGATACGTTAAGTGTGTCTGGACGAATGCATACGAATTCCGCTTGAACTTCAACTAATAGAAAATTTAATAGACAATTGTCTGACGTGTTTTCAGATATGGCGTAGATGTACGTACGATATAGATTATAACGAATATTCTGGCCAGTGGATATCGTCTGAGGAAGACTCCAGTTCTCACACTGATTGCGTCCAATGAGGAGTAAGCTCGTTTAACTTTACGTGTCATTGTTGTATCAAATGGAGTTTCCATTAGGAATGTTGGCACTTGGGCTTTGGCGTCATCAGTATCGTTGACGTTATATGACTTTCTCGAATTCCCCAAGAGTTTTCTATACTCGTGCTAAAAATAACTCCGCTGTACTGAAGTCTCCGCGACATAATGCAGGAATGAATTAAAAATTATGATAAATATTCAAATTTACCTCGGCCTTCTCCAACTGCAGTCTCAACGCATTCTTCTCTGTCGTCAGCGCCTCGAGCTCATTCTGCTTGGCAACAAGAGTTTGAGTCAGAGTGGCCAGTCTCGTTTCAACAGCACTGGAAGGTGTAGAGACAGCCGCCAATTGTGATCTAAGCCGCGAGATCTCCCCCTCCTGTTTCCTGAGCTTCGCCGACCAGGTCCCAGCCTGCGAAGCCAGCTCGTCCTTAATAGTCCTGACCTCCTCCATATGCACTCGAGCATCCTCCTCAGCCTCGATCCTCTGCCGCTTCTCCATGGAGATAATCTCCTGGACTTCTCTGCTGGCAATACCAAATTTCCTGCTGGTCTCCTCAATCTTGAGATCAGCAGCCACCAGCTCCTCACGCGCAACCCTCAACTGCTCGCAGACCTGTTGATTCTCGTGCCTGAGTGCATTACACTCTTGCCTCAATTGATTCAACTCCATGACAGTTGCGGAATTATCAACACCAGCGTCGGAGTTGTTCTGCCTGAGTTCAGCAATGATTTTCTCCTTCTCCTGAAGTGTCTTGATGGCCCTGGCCCGATGCTGCTCAAGCTCCTGACGAGTGGCCAGCAAATCCAGCCTGTTCCTCTCCAAAATCCCCTTCAGATCGCAGATTTCCTTCACATACTGTCCACTCTCCACCTCCAACTTATCCATCTTCTCCCTCAGCACCTCAATCTCCTTCTGATTGTCGGTGTGCTGCCTACTCAGAAATTCGTTCTGCTGTTCCAGGCTCTTTCGACCAGACTTTGACTGTTTCTTCTCCAAATTCTTCGACATCTTCGTCAAGTGCTCGATCTGCTGTCTCTGCTGATTCATTTTGTACTCGTACTCTTGTCTCATTGTCTCTATTTTACCCAGCATGTCGCTCTGCTCACTCTCTATTGATCTCTCAACGTGCATGGACACCAGCAATTCGTTCCTCAGGCTCTCGATTTCTCGTTTCAGGAGAAGATTCTCGGTCGATGGGTCTGGGGCTGATATATCTGGAGTTGGGAGATCGATGAGTGTGTGCGGAATTTCTGGGGACGAACGTCCACTGTGGGAATACTCTGATAATGAGTCCTTGGGGTCTGATGTCTCAACTGATAGGGAGGAGGGAGTGGGCGGAGGGAGGAGGAGGGCTACATTTGCTTGTCTCGTTGGGGTTGACGAGAGGCTGTGAAGGTAGGTAGTTAGGTCCTCTTGGGTCTGCGGCTCGAGTTTCTTCAAGGCGCTCTGGGGGCTGCCCGTCATTTGAGGGAAACGAGTGGGTGTCCCTGGCTCGGGGATATTCGATTGAGAGCTGTAAATCAATTCTTGATTAGTTTGAGGGGGATCTCCTAATAATTAAACAATAAATGGTATAATTTTTTTCAACAGTTTTCATCGAATTTAATCTGCGGAGAAATAAACGTGACAGTAAAAATATTTCTACCTGTCAGACAGATCCACGGAAGTGACGTTGATCAGCTGATTCTGGTCAGGGTCATAATTTTCTTTACTCAAAACAGCTGCTGTATTCTGATCAATCTTATTCAGCAAAGTTTCAGCTTTGCCAGCCAGATCAGACAACCACGCCATAGTTTATCACAGCAGGGAATACTGTCGACAGTTTGTAGGAGATAGAAACCTGGAAGTTGGTGAAAGCCTGATGATACTCCTATTCAGAGTTTCCTCGTAGGCACAGGAACTGTACGACGAACGGAGAACTCCCACCAATTTATATATTAATTTATTTATACTTACCGATTTATACGTAACATCTAGTGGGAAGTTGAGTGTTATCTATTAATCACCATTGGCATTGTTAATTATTTACAGAAGTCACTGGGAACAAGTAAGTTAATCAACATGACATTTCCACTACTGCCAGTCCTCAGACGATGATCGTGTGGTGATATCTAGTGCCCGCGAGCTGCACTAGAACTAAAGCTTCGGTTGATAGTTCTCTACCTTTCCGGCGGCGGATACATACTCGGAAGGTCACTCCGGATGTTTTCAAATAGAAAAATTCGATTTTCTAATTTGAAATAAATGTAAGTGTGTTTAGAATGCTTTTTGCATTAAAAAATTGTAAAAAATTGGCATTCCAATTGCTGCCAAGGTGAAATGGTAGCTCGGAAAATTCCCCAAAGTCACTCCAGTCATTCAAAAATAGAAAAATCTCTCACATAGTTGAAAATAAATTTCTTTATTTATAAATCGTCTTCGCATGAGAAATTCAAAACATCTGCACCAAGTGGCTCATTAATTCTAAAAAAAATAAAACCTGAAAGCGCGAGTAATATTGAACAATCGCAGTTAGTATTCCTCAGTGCGCTCATCGAATACAGTTTCCTCGGGGACTTCGGGTTCTTCCGTTGATGGATGAGCGCGAATCCACTCAAGTCCTCTGGCAATGCCCGTTGGAATTGGTGGAGGTGTTGGGAGATGCTCCCCCTCGGGATGGAATCCAGTCTCGTCAGCGATGTATGTCAGCAGGACCTGTTTACCCTCGTCATCAAAATAGCTGATCTGTCCAGTAACAGTTTGAGAGACGGTGTTGTCCCTCGCGAGCTTCACCGAAGCCTGCTCCTGTACCTTGATGCCATTCTCAGACTCCCAGACATTGTGGAAGGTGCCGTCGGGATTGACCTCCGAGTCCTGTGCGATAATTCCGATTGGAACTACCTGACCATGTTCTATCAGAACTCCACCACCTGGATTTTCTTGCTGGGGCCCTTGGACCCCACGAACGGGATGTCCCCCCTGCGCCCCCTGAGCCTCAGTGACCACATACTGTTCCTGGACTCCTTGAACAACGTTCCCTGGAAGGAGTCCACTACCAACCGGACTATAATTCTGACCTGGTCTCGGCACGTGCAAGTGGCCCCCGTGCTCCTGTCCCTGAACAGCCTGACCCGCTTGCCCTCCCACCTGCTGAACTCTGTCAACAGCCAGCGAGGCGCAGCCAGCCACCACCACCAACGCCACCAATATCTGAAACATCAAATATACAATCCCAATTACGTAATGCGCAATTGTCGTAAATACGTTGGCGTTGATCGATTACCAGTTGCGTAAAAAAAAACCCATGCTCCAATATAACGAGTCCTTGATCATTCATTTCCGTTAAATTACAGGGTAGACTTACCGTGAAACTCCTCATTCTTGGGCTGGGATTGTTTCGGTTCTGGGCTACTCCTCGACTGATGCGCATCCAAAAATTCGTCTGCCTTTTTATAGTCCCTAAGTTTTTGCTAAAATCCGGTTGGTACAATTTTTTATCACTTCCCCTTGAGACTCCAGATGAAAAAATTGAATTTATGAAGATATCGCGAACGAGGCTCGGGCGATGACAGAATCCGTTTGACTTCAGGATAATTTTGGATTTTTATCTGTCGGCGGTCGCCTCGAGTTCATTCATTACTCATTGTTGTTGTTGGTTTTTTTGGCTGGGTCAATTTGGAGTTGTTTGACTCATCGATCAATTATTCCTCAGTGACACGGAAGTGCATAGCGTCAGGGGACACCTGAGCTAATTATACTAGATGTTTAAATTGGATATTGTTGATGTTTGTCACTCGCATGCCATTCTCATTATGCAGATTAGCGGATCGATCTCAGTTGAATAATACAAGAATGCGATAATTACGATATATTTTTTTAATAACGACCGCAAAGGCTGCGCGCGCGAAGTAAAAATAATAGACAATTGTAGCAAATTAACTGGACAATTGTAGAAAATATTCTGCAGAGGGACAAACTTATTCTATTGAGATATTTTTTTATAGATCATTTCAGTGGAAATATTCGAAGACTAATAAAAAATTCTAATATTTTCTGCTGAATTCTCTCGTACGAGTGGCGCAATTTCGGTACAGAGCGATGCAAATACGAGTAATTTGCTCTCTAAAAGCAAAATTTGGTTGCATAGGAGAGCCACTGCGATCCAGACTCGCCTGAGAACACCGAACGGCCTTGGGAGTCGCACCTCTGTATAATTTGCCCATGCAATAATGCATAGAAATGAGAATAAAATGGGTATTACATAAAAAAGCAGACTCGAAAAAAGTCCGAATTTATCACCCAGCGGGCGTTCTACTTCGAGGATATCCTAGGAAATCGAAGTCATTTGTCGAATGATTTGCAGAAATCGATATCAATTATTCAGTCATCACTGAAAAGCGAATTCACGTTTAAAAAATGATTTAAAGATTTTTCCGAGCGATGGAGAATTATTTTTTAAAAATATCATTTGAGTATCGAATGAATATTAAATTGGGCACTGAATCTATCGCCCGTAAAAACTCTTTTCGTTATTTATTTTTCCGACCTGTAATTTAATTCTGAATGCCACAGGAAATGAAATTGCGAGGGTAATTGTGCTCTCATTGTCCTCTCCCGACAAAAAAAAAATAACTCAAACCTCCACGAAAATTACGAGTCCCGTACAATTTTCTCTCCTCTAATTAATCCGCAAATTCAGCTCAGAACGTCATGACCCCGCATAATTAATTAAAATCACATAACCCGGAGAGGAATTCGTGACGGATGGCGGATTAACGTTAAAAAAAATTACCAACTCGTCGAATTTAGTAACAACAGGTTTATTAATCCTCTAAAGAACAATTAATAAAATTTGAACAACGGTGGTACATTTTTGCAGAGAAACAATTAAAACACCTAGCCGACAATTAATCCTACAAATTAGACACTAAAAAATTCTACTAGTACCAATAACATGGAATTCGATAACGAGTCAACAATTAACTTGCTACCCCAATGAAGCAGTAAAAAAAACAAACTACACTTAAACAGTCTAACAACAGTCAGAGATGGACTAGTAATCTCAAATTTGGCATGGAATCCGAAAGTTGTAAGCCTCGTTATCGTTTATAAAATCAATAAATAATCAAAAACAAAACAGAACATGTCGTCGGTATTGAAAAACAGATCAAAATAAATTATCGAAGTAATCTCGGGCTCTTGAGTGCTGGGAAGTAGGTGCGATCGACTGGAACAATTCTCTCTCCAGGTGGTGGAACGACTTTGGGTGCGTTGATGGTGAGTATGCCGTCGCTGGAGAGGCTGGAGGTGACCCGGCGAATGTCATGGCCCTTGGGGAGATCGTACCGGCGATGGAACCTCCTGGAGACGTACCCAAAGGGATCCTCCTTGTCCTCGTGCTTTGCCTCGACGATGATGGAGTTATCCAGCGTCTTCACCAGAATCTCGTGCGGATAGAATCGCCGGACATCCAGGATAACCTTGAACTTGTCAGCATCATTCTCGATCTTGTCGAGTTCACTGAGACTGGCGTTGAGGGAGCGTCCCCAGGGCCGAAAGAACGATCTGAACGTCGGCCACCGGAGGGTCTCCAGGACCTCGGCATGAGTGATATTGCGCTCGAAGTACTTGTCCAGGACCTTCCCCGGGCGCTCGAAATCGTCCCACCAGTCGCGCCAATAGCTGCTTGGTACCAGTGCCATTGTTCAGCTCGTTAATTGATTTTTCTTTCACAAAAAACAAAAGAAAACCCAAGTCGTTCGTTCGCGATTGTCGACTCACGGAATCCAACGGTTTCGAGTAATTAAGGTGTGATCCGTTTGCAACGTAGTTTCTTACAAAACTGCGAGCCAAGCCCCCCAGTCGGATTATATATTTAGTCCCCTACCGCAAATTTTCACGGACGTTTCGGCAGATTGACGTACACTGTAGGATTATGCTGCTCATACACGTGTGCTTACCATTGCTCATTATGTGTATCAGTGAGTGATTAATCGGGGTATTATTAGCGTTAACATCGGCTGAAGACCAAACGGGTTATTGTCCACTTCCCAAATATTGCGAAAATCATTGACTCGGGGAAGTGATTAGGAATATTTTTATACTTGGCAGACGGTGTAATTTTTCAGATTTTTGGAAAGCCCTCGGACTGAGGATTTTATGATTAACGTCGTCACGTTTTTTAGTGAAAAATCTCTGAGAAATTAGATTAAAACTTTAAGTTGTCTCTAAGTCTCGAGACACCAGTAAAAATAGGAACTCTTTACAATTTTCAATTGGCTCATTTCACTTCGTACAAGAAATTTAATAAAAAATCCTCCTAAAATTAGGCAAACTCAAATTCTCAAGTGGAAATAATTCCAGCAACAATTTCACCATATTCTGTACTCCGCAATTGCAAGAGCAACAGTTCCTCTTTAATGTTTTGAAAATAAAGTTGCGATTCACTGGTCAAGGTATTCAGGCATAAAAAAAAATCAGATAATTATGCTGTATGGTTCATCAGATTGTTGGAATGTTCCCGATACTTACCCTCGTTTATTTTTTTCTCTATTGAAATTGGATAATATCTGTTGGAAGGTCACACGTGTAGATTGCAGTTTTGGTGCTCGTTTGTGTGGCAATAATGAATCACTATTGAACGTGGGCAATGGGTGTTGTGAACTAATGCGATAGGTACTGGCATTATGTAGTTATCATTTTTTTGCTTTATCCGTCGTTGAATCAATTATTCACGCATCGAAAAGTTAATTGGTAATAGGAAGTTACTGGTTTAGGTGGCCACAAGGATGGAGTATGCTAAGTACCGCGGGTTCGCCATTATTAGCATTGATTATGGCACGTGGACATTGATAATAAATGCAAGAATGAGGAATATTGTTCAGGAGCATAATTTTAGGATTGTGGCCACCATTTGGATCGTTGTATGTGACAAACAAAGTTCCCCCGGGTTCCCCTTCGTCCTGAATCCATAATAAAATCGATCAATGCTAGCTCTTCCACCCCCTATCAATACGCACAGCAAATGGCGGATCCCTCCGGTGGCATAAATCCCCGAAACATTCCCACCTCTCGAGGGTAAGCCAGCAATTATCGAGGATTGATGTAGCCATGTATGTCTACCTATTTATTTTGCATAAAACTGTTCTCAACATCTCCTGGGTCGGCTGCTGAACTAGAACTGATGGGACAAGGGAGTTCTGAGCTGCTTGACGTCAGTGACGATCACGTAACCGTTGTCCATCAGCAGAATGTCTGGACTTCCATGAGAAAAATTGGTGGCGTTGGAGATATTTTTTTTGGTTAAGAGATTGCAACAACGGAATTATTTGTCAAATGCCAATAGGATGTCCTCGCTCCAAAACAATAATTTTTCTTTCCTGAGTGGCCTGTAAAATTGACCACACATTTCCAATAAAAAAAATAGACCACTTACCCCAAAGGTCCTCGTCATTCCTCCAAAACTGCGGAGAAGTCCTGGCGTTCGCATAAATCTCCAACAAATTCAGCCCCCAGGCAGCCCCGCCAATTGCCTCGGACTGATGAACCCACCTCTGTCCACCTGTTATCCCCCATAAAACAATACCCCCCAACATCTCATGCGTCAGGGGGTTGAACTAGAACTCCGGGGGTGTTCTAGTGGGGGATTTGACCCACTTGACAGGCTCACCGTGCAATTCAGTGGCGCGAAAGCATCCGAAGGGACAGTACTGCTTGGCTCCTCGATAACCAGTTGGGGGGATGAAAAAAATTTAATCGCCACTCTTTCGCCAGATTAAACTCTCTCTCCGGCCGAGTGAATGAGGCAACTCTCCCCCCATTTGTGGCCAGTGACGCCTGTACAGCTGTTCTCCTCACTCTCCGGCAAAACTCGGAGCAGTCCGCGTGTGTGTCGAGAGTGATGATTGATGTTAATTGTCGCTTGGTGGCTGTTGAATAAAAAAACCTCATGAGGAGTTTGAGTGTTAGTGCTTGGTACTCGATGAACGAGACGTTTGTCGTTGAGATAAATCGTCATTACGAATGTTGTCACTCTCTGGTACCTCGTGTTATCGATAATAACGAGTCCACTGGCGTGAGTATGGTCTGCAAGGCTGTACTGACATCCACGGATTTTTACGAGGTAAATATGCAGTTGTAATGCATCGCTTCTTTTATTGGGGAGGCTTTCTCCCAGCTTTGGACATATTCTGTTGCCGTAATTCACGTGAATGCTCCATTTATCGCCTCAGGATTGCAAGTAATTAACCTAGATTTTCGCCTCTCGTGCGCAATAGAGCGTTTGGAGTGATAAGGTTAGGTCAGACGTGGCCTGGTGCAATAATATTTCAAATCCCCCTTGGAGGTGTCATTGGGACAATTGATTTTTTATTGGGTCGATCCCGTCCAGGGGCTCATGATTGCCTTCATTGATTTGATGAGTTTATGGCTGGGGCAGAGAATTACTTTTCAGGGGGATTTTGTAATCTTGAGGTGTGTGGAATTTTCTGGAGTTATGAGTCATGAGTTTGCGGAGGATTTTCACTGTTTACAATTCTTGGTATGTTGATTCTTTGGGGAGGGGGATCTCTAAGGACATGAGTCGATTTTTTGATACTCCAATTTTGGGTTGAACTTGGAGAGGAGATGACATGGGAAGATCCGGGGTTTGGGGGGCTTGTCTGCTGTGCTGATGTCCACCTGGTGAGCAACTTTTGGAAAATCGAGGCATTGAAGGGCTTGAATGATTTCAGAGTCTCTAATTTTGATAGATTATAGCGATTAATGGAGACTCACTCGGGGCTTAATTTTGGATCCATTGATTCCACTGGTTTCGAAAAATCGCTAGCTTTCTCGTTAACACTCTCATTTTAATACAAATCAACACCAACTTGTTTTATTTATTTTTGTTTCAGCCAGCTCTCGGGCCACTCCAGGGGTTTGAAGGAGGAACGAAATTATCTCATGATTCATGATCTGTATCGTGATTTTTCCGTCAACAGTTTTCATACGTTTGGTAGACTCTCTCATGTCCAGGGATGCTTGCAAAGCCGAAAATTGTACGAGCGGTGAGTCAATCTAGCAGAAAATTCTAAAGGAGTGGATAATTGTTTCAGCACTCACATAATTTTTTTTTGTAACGACTTTATTATATTATATTTTACTGGCAAGTAGTGGGGTGGTGGAACGCAATATCAAATTAATTTGGGAAACAACTGTGGAAGAAAAATGTGCAGTTGGGAAAAGGGGAATTTCGGATTGTTTCAGGAATAAAAAACTAGAGTTTCTTTATTCTCTGTAACAAATTTTTTTTAAGCCTGAGGGCAATTGAGGCCTTTCGTATTCGACAGAGAGAATTTATAAACTTTTGTGAGAATGACATTCATTGCAACAAATAAATCATGAGTTGCGAGGAAATGAGGGATGAAGTTATTAATGATGACAAGGTTGAACTTACTTTGCTTCTATCGATCTTGGTCCCATCGAGGGCCGCCCTGAAGACATCTGTGCTCATGATACTATTAAATATTTCGAAGGGAAATGGAAAAAATTCCTCTGCGAAAGCAGAGGAAAAGCATTTCATAAAGACCTCCTTTATTCAGTGAAAGAGCAATATAAAAGTTAACTACGAGAATTTCCTCATCCCCCGGCACTTCTCACGTACTCAATGAGAGAAAAAAAAATCTGAGGGAAATGGAATCTTTTCATGTACAAGAAGAATTCTAAAATTGTAAAAATAAAAATGGTAGATCTCAGATAATTGTTGGAATTAAGGGGATGTATTGTTATGAATTATGATGAGTAGCAAGAAAATGAAGGATGAATTCATTAGGGATGACAATGTTAAATTCCGCTCCATTCTATCGATGTTGTTTTCCACTCAAGACCTGCCTCAGTGGACTTGGACGTTTTCCCTTAATTTTGACCAATTAAAAAAAATTATTTTTATGTTTAAATAATTTTCTTTTATCAAATTTATCCCATCGGTAATTTTCCCCTGGATTTTTTCTCTGCAAACGCGAGTCGGATAGTTTTCATGAGAGGCTTTTTTATTTTTACACTCTACCTGTAGCAATTTCACTGCTTCTCTTTACTTCCGATATTGATAGTCAGCAAAAGACTACAAACCCGAGTGCAGTAGAGTCGTTACGTTTCACCAGCCCACTACTCCGTCTTTCTTCACTCACGTTTACTGTCATTCATCATTATGCTGATGGAAAAGTGTATTTACACGGAGCGCCTGTACTCTCGTGATGAGAAATTTTCCATTTCCTATTCAATTGGCGAAGCGATCGCAGAAATTTTCATCGAACATTGATTGAATGTGATTAATTGCTCACTGAAGTTTGAATGTCTTAATATCCAACGTCATAATCAGCGTCCCATTGAAGTATTAATTTTCTCGACTTACTCTACCATTACTTTAACATTTACCAAGGCTACACATTTTTATTAATTGCCTCCACGACGAGTTATTTTTGGAGAAACAAACTTAAAGAATTGATAATCTAGGCCATCCGTTTAATTGTTAAATTGAATAAATTATTCAAGCAAAACTTATCTGAATAATTACCAGCCAGAGATTATCTGCTGCGAGTAGAAATAATTCAAAGACTCCAGCTTCTGAAAAAAATCTCATGCCTCGGGAGACTAAATCCCACTCATAAATACACATTTCCCTCAGCATAAATCACTGATTTTTTTTTTTAGTTTAGTCATGATATAATTTATCGTGAAAGTATTTGAATAAAATCGAGATGGCTATTGGGAGTGTAATCTGCGGGGCGAACGTTCCAAAAACAAAGAAAAAGAAGGCAAAGGTACCAAAGGCAACTTCATTATTATTTATTTAAATTTATTTCCATCTAGTCGTATCGAGTATGTAATAACACTAGGGGGTTACCACAAAAGCCCCGTCTAATCCATTCACGAGGCTTTTCTCATCCTCGCTCTTGAATATTCCATGACAATTTGACTTGAATTTTCAGACCCAGGAGCGCAGCTGGATCGAGGCAACATTTCAGAAACGAGAGTGTACAAAATTCATACCCAGTGCCAAAGATGAGCATAGGTTTGTCCATACCTTTTTATATGACCGACATTTTAAATCATTACAAGGTATAAGACATTAATGACTGACTATTGGGTCCATTCGAATATTACGTCAGCAATTTTCACTCTACACTCCCCCTCCCTCTTGTATTTATTTCTTCAACATTTTTACCGATGCCCAGGGGTTGCTGCAACTCTTGAGAGCTCTTAAGAACACCGCAGAAATAATGCATAATTAATTTAAGACATTATATAAGCCTCGATTGTGACTGAAGACAATTAGCGTAGAAAATCCTGAAGAAGGTCATCATAATATCCAGTATCAGATTGGAATATGAATTAGTCTACAATGCTTCAGTATTTGACAAGGCAAAACATTTTTTTAATCACCCCAGTGATAAATTTGCTTAGAGATAACGTCTGATTAAAATTTCCGGAGATCTCTTCCCCACAAAAATTGTCTTCTGGGATTTTTTTGTCGAGTTTTCCAATTTTTAAAACACTTGTTGTCCCTTTCCACGAACTACGCTAACGTAATACTTGAATGCCCCTTTTCTGCAATAATACCATATTTATATAAATTTTTCTCTCACAATAACTACAGCACTGGCAGTTTTATTACAATATTATACAGAGTTAGAGACACTTTATGCAAGTTAATTGAGACACTCTAACGCATTTTCAATAATAGTTATCATTCGTTATGTTTGAAGAACATTTCAAGCTTTATTAACATTATTAGAAACGTTTTGTGTTTGCTATTATTCTACTTTATTACAGTATGATTTAATGAAATATTAAATCCCTCATTTGGCGGGAATTTATCCCGAAATTATTGTTCAATTATTGGAATGAACTCAGCGGATTAATGGGCTTTAAAATTCAAGTGGTTTTGATTTTTCTTAAATCCTCCAAGTTTCGTTTTATTTATTTTTCCTTTATTCTTTTTTTCGTTACATTCATAGGCTTGAAGACATACAAGGAGATAAAAGTGCCGAATACGACGTGATCACCACCTCCAGGTGAGATTATTGGGGCTGTCATTTGAGAAAAGAAAAAAAAAATTGCACAAAGTAATAAAATTTCACAATTAAAAATCAATGAGTAACATGGTTTTGTTTTGAAGCAGCTGTAAATACTCCCCTGTACAGAGAAAGGCAAAACGTCGATGTGTGATCGAAGTTGACAGTATTTCGCTAACAAGTAACGACTTCCTCTATTCCAGACAATGTGCTTGCGATAGAGACTAATAATTGCAAAATATCCTTGTCTTCATTCACATACAAATACATTGCTTACATGACATGCTTAAAATGCTTAACTAACTGTTGTAACAGATGCATCGGTGGGAAATTACTCGATAACAGTTGAAATGTCAGAGGTTTTAGTGGCGATTATTCGCGAGATAAGGGCTTTGATGCATCTGTTTTATTTCACAGAGGAAAATACACTTTAATTTATCTCTGCTTGATCTCGTGCTCTTGTCGTCCTGTTTTTCATTTTGTGTAGTGCACTGTTGGAAGAAGAATTAAATTTCGGGAACAGTTGAGGGGGGATTTTCTCGAGTCACGTTAAATTTGAATTTGAGGGAAGTGGTGGACTATTACTTAATTCTCTTAATGTCTACCAATTGTCATTAATTTACTGCGTAAAAAAATTGCATTTTGAATGACAAGACTCTTTGAAATGCCAGTGGAGCTAGAAATAAATGACAATTTCTAAGAACTGTACCGGAAATTTTAGTGAACAATTTTAAACAGTGTATGTGCTCGAGGATGAATATTCATTATTGATGAGTCTCGGTGGAATTTCAGGTGCTGTTGCGGTCATTCTTACACCCACCACTGTGGAACTGGAGCGGACGTGCAGAATTTTGCAACGGGCACTGCGGCTGAGGCTGAGCGAGAGCAATGGTCACCTGGGAAAAATACGAAGCCTGCATCAACGGATGCATATGGAACCATCGAATTCCAGGGGGGGCCACATCCAACCAAAGCTCAAGTGAGTAATTCGACGATTTAATTATGAGTTAAAAATAATTCTAAGCTTGAACAAATGTGGAAAATTCATGAAAATTCCACATCCGATTTTCGCTCCCCTCGGGTATCTGAAAAATTTGATTTAATGAGACGCTAGGTACTGAACTACTCCACGGAAACCCTGAAAAAAGGGCGAAAAAAAAAAACTGATAATAAACCACAAAAGGTCGAGATTGCACGCAATTCCTTTGTGGTTTCTCGAGCGGATAAATTGCTCTGTTTAAAACCAATATCCCCGCTACAAAGTTTTCCAATAATTCTCCTCATTAGGGAGTACGGATTTTCCTGCAATTTCCCCAACAAATTGGCTTGTAAAGTTTTTATTAATTTTTTAATTTTCTCAGTACGTACGAATGGCCCACGACACTCGACCGGAGCCAATTGTTCAGCTATTGTGCCGTGAATGGAACCTGGGCTTACCCCGTTTACTGATAACTGTGCACGGTGGCCGTTCCAATTTCGAGCTTCAGCCGGCATTGAAAAAAGTATTACGCAAGGGTTTATTGAAGGCCGCCAAGACAACCGGGGCATGGATTTTCACTGGTGGAACGAATACAGGTGAATTCTATTTTTAGAAGTTTTCATACATTATTCTTCCTCTTAATCTCTTGTTTTCCTCCCGAATGAAAGCCCTGTAATTGACAGAGTTGACGATCCTCTCATTTCCCCTAAAAAATCACGATATCCTATTCCTAGAATATACTGACTCCTCTTGTTTATAATTATGATGATTATTACAGGTGTCACACGCCAAGTTGGGGATGCATTGCTACTTGAGCGATCTCAGCGGCAGGGTCGAGTGGTTAGTATTGGTATAGCCCCTTGGGGAATACTCGAGAAGAGCCACGAGCTGGTTGGTCGCGGTGGAGAGGTGCCTTACGACTCCATGGCCTCCCCCTGGTAAGGACACTCTCTCTAATTGTTTTTCCCGGGATGTAATCACTTCAGCTCGTTAAATGAAGTTGAGGAAATGAAGTTTTCAACTTCTGGTGATGATTGGAACTTTATTTTCCTCACTCTAATGAAAATATACCGAGTAATTACGTATTTTCAAAGCTCTTAGCGACTTCTTCAACTTATAAACTTAAATTAATTTTTGAACTGTAAGATGTATTTGATGACTTGATTATTAATTCTCAGTATTTTTATTATTCAAATCTCGGGCTCTCCTTTCAGGTCAAAATTTGCAGTGCTAAATAATCGTCACGCGTATTTCCTCCTGGTTGACAATGGCACAGGTGGTCGATACGGTGCCGAGATAGTTCTCCGTCGTAAACTCGAGAAATATATATCAAACTTGAAGCTCCAGCCATGTAAGTAAAAATACTTGCACGCACACAGTTGAAGATGCCCTTAAAATCGATAAAACGGATATATCCATGAGCTAAAATTCCGCCGTAATCATCAATCACCCGAATTAATGTCGTAAACTTATGTGGAATCTTCTGCTTCCCCTTGACTAGACACGCACAGTAGTATCCCAGTGGTGGCATTAGTTATCGAGGGTGGAACAAACACAATTCGTTCAGTGCTCGAGTATGTCACGGATGAGCCACCAGTACCTGTTGTTGTATGTGATGGTTCTGGGCGTGCAGCTGACCTTATCGCCTTCATGCATAAGTATGAGAGCCCTAGAATAACATAATTAATTCATCACTAAGAGCAATCCATCAGAAACACCATCACTCGTCTATCCAATTATCCCTCAAACTTTGATACCTTGACCACTCACTGATTTCCGGTTACTCTACGAGAGATTTGTTCTTTAGATATGCCACTGAGAGTGATGATACTAAGGGTGGAAGCACTGATGGACCATTGGAGAGCATGAAAGAACATTTATTAGACACAATTAAGCACACTTTCAAAGTATCACCTGAGCAGGCAGCCCAGTTGTACTCTGAATTGCTTCAGTGTACTCGTAAAAAACATTTAGTAAGTGTTGAAACAAAATTGTTTTCATCCAATCGAGGGTCGAGATGAACTGAGTGCACTAATGTTGAATTTTAGATGTGCTTACATTATTCAATTCCTGAGGCATGTCAAAATCAATAAGTGAATTTACATTGACAGGCGTTTAAAACTCTCAATGATCGTTGAGATCAATTAATTACTATTGTAGACTTCTAAAAATTGTAGATCTGTGGCCGTTTTAATCTGTAGTTCTAGTTCTCTGTGTAGTTTCATTCAAGCAAAATGGTCACTCTCCAGATGAGTGCTCGTGGAGAATGAGTATTCTCAGAATTTGGTAGACAGTCCCAGTATTTATATTTATAGCATTTATATTCATATTTACCGTCTGGCAATTAATTTCCACATGAGAAATACTCAAAAAGGAGTTGTGACCATGCTACTCCAACCACGAGCTTATCAATTAGCGAATAATTTAAAGTAGTGATTAAAAAGACTCTCCGCCGTATTACAATCATAATTGCAATAAACTAAATTGAATTGTGAGTAATAGAACGGTTTAACTTCAACCGTAGACCAATAAAACTTGGTTCCCTCGAGGAACACATTCAGTATTTGAAAAGTTGGCAGTAAATTGTACGTGGAGATTACTTTCTACTATCCTCACAATGACACTCAGTTCACTGCAGTTTCCAACATGCACTGAAGCGGTAGCTTCAAGCAATAACAATCTATCGTAAAATCTAGTCTTCCAATTTCGCCATTAATTGCCAAATGACTCGAACCCCTGAACTTCCAGATAACTGTGTTCAGGATAACTCAAGATCGACCACAAGAGCTCGACCAAACGATCTTGACGGCCCTCTTCAAATCCCAACAATTATCCCCAGCCGAACAGCTCTCCTTATCATTAATTTGGAATCGAGTAGACATAGCGAGAAGTGAGATATTCATTTATGGACAAAAATGGCCGCCAGGTGCCCTGGAGCAGGCAATGATGCAGGCACTCCAGCACGATAGAATAGATTTTGTTAAATTACTCCTTGAGAATGGTGTGTCAATGAGAAAATTTTTATCGATACCGCGCCTGGAGGAGTTGTACAATACTAAGGAAGGACCATCCAATACTCTCGGATATATTCTACGGGATGTGAGGCCGCATATACCCAGGGGATACATTTACACACTTCACGATATCGGTCTTGTGATTAATAAATTAATGGGGGGCGCTTACAGGCATCAGTACACACGCCGTAAATTTAGAATGATATATGCTAAAGTTATGAAACGATCGGGGGGTCATCTCCAGCAGCACAGGAATAGCATGGCAACGGGAATTAAATTTTATTCGGGATCTGGGGAGAAGTCGCACGGTCTCACTATGAGCCTTCTGGCTGAGACACTGCCAGCTAATCGGGACACACCGTTGTTCGATTATCCGTTCAATGAGCTTCTCATATGGGCTGTACTCACCAAGAGACAGCAAATGGCGTTGCTCATGTGGCAGCACGGCGAGGAGGCACTTGCCAAGGCTCTTGTTGCACTCAAGCTGTACAAGGCCATGGCTCATGAGGCCGCTGAGGATGATCTTGAGACGGAGGTCTATGATGAACTCAAGGGGTATGGCAAGGAGTTTGAGAATATCGGTAATTATTGAGGTTGAGTGTTTGTATTTGTTAATTGTCAATTATTTTCTGCATCCACGGAAATTGGAAGTGGAAGCCTCAGTGGGCTGATGACAAAATAATAGCAATATCAAAGCTCAATAGAAGCTTTAATGCGTAGTAATACTTCAAATTATTTCAGTGGAAAAAAATTGAATTGCCTAGTTATCCTTAAACCGCACTCCAACTTGAATCCGTTCATAAAACTTGGAATGAATGCACATAGAGTTGGGATTTTGAAACTTGCTGTTGGCTCCTGTGAGCAAACTTTTGCGAATTAATGAAGCCCACTGGCTAACTAGCCTGTTAGAACCGCAACTGGGTCACATACACTTTCATGTACATCTTATTTATACGTTTACATGTATAAATAGAATCCCCCCAAGAGAATCAGGGTGAAATCAACCCTTATTTTCCTCTCTAAAAATAATGTTTGGTTCTCTGAAAACCTCTTCTCCCCCTGCACACGAAAATTTACATTTCTCTCCTGAGTCGATTAATCGAGAACTTGAGCAATAATTAGAAAATCTATCAGCACTGATAGCCTTTTAGTTAAATTTCCCTGAACTAATTTCCCAGTTTATTGAAAATTACGTCAGCTCTTTGGCAAAACTTTAATCAAGTTTGAATTGGGTTTCATGTAGCACTGGAGTTGTTGGACTATTGTTACCGTCAGGATGATGATCAAACACAGCAATTATTAACTTCCGAATTGCAAAATTGGTCGGGTCAGACGTGCCTGTCACTAGCCGTCACAGCAAATCATCGTCCAATTCTAGCGCATCCATGCAGTCAGATTATTCTCGCTGACCTGTGGATGGGGGGTTTGAGAACGAGGAAGAATACGAATCTGAAGGTGATTCGGTAGCACTGAATTAAAAAAACAAAAATCTGTGTTTGTGAACAATTGTAAATGTGATTTTGGAGTTATTTTATGGGAGGGATTTTGATTGGGTGATATTAATATTGGATGGATTCTCCAGGTGGTTTTGGGACTTGTTTGTCCTTTCTACATTATGAAGCTGGACTTCAAGACGAGGGAGGAGCTCCAGCTGATGCCGCAGACTCAGGAGGAGCACTTGATTGCTCTCGAGGATGAGAATGAGGACAGCGAGTCGGAGCAGGGAACGCCTGTTGGTCCTGATGTGGAGGTGAATATCTTGAGAATTTTGAAAGCCTCATAAATCTAGATCAATTCAAGTACCATTCAATATCTTCAAGCAATTATTACTGGTCAGTAGAATTGTTTCTCGGATTTCTAAAGCAAAGCATCCCACAATGCTCAATAATTTACGATTTTCTGAAATTCTCTGTACGACAATAATCGCCTGGGTAATTAATAACTCCCTGACTTACCCAACCGTACAATTAACATTGATCCCATCGAAACTCATACCAACGCTAACAGAAATTAATTGACCAAGATATTAAACTGTCCCCATAAATCAACTAGCTCGGCATATGGTTAAATATTTTTATAGAAACGTCTACGCAGGAGCCTCAGCATTTGCAACAAACCCACCAGCCAGCAGGCCCCAAAGGTACATAACCCATGGGCTAGAGAAAGGACTTATGATCAAATGCCTACCCCTCGTGCTCATGTATTCCATTTATTTTCAATGAATAATTTACGTCTCATTGTTCTAAGTTTATTTCAGCACTCACTAGGTAATGGGAACATTTTTCATTCATTTCAATGCTCAATGCCCATTGTCTCCAGTACTTTCACGCCCGAATAATGAAAAATGTTGTCATAACGTAGATTAATTACACACAGCTCGTCGTTAATGAACAATTCCTAGCTGTCACGTTTTGTTTCTATCTAGAGAATACTGCCAAACTGTCTCCTGATACTGTGATGTCAAGTGATTCATTTTAATTGTTTCGGTTTAACTTTCAGTGATGCTACCTTTATTGTTGAACAAATATTATATTTCATTGTTATGTACTCACCGCTGGATTGCACTCTAACTGCAATATTTCTGCAAACTTTCGTCTCTCGATTTCTCTCTCCTTCTAGAATACCTGATGAACGTCCACTCGAATGCCTCTCTCTTTAACACCTATCATACATCATCTGAATTTGAAGAATTGTCATTACTCGTATAATAGTCCATATCAATCTCACGACGTCAGAAGAATAGATGTCTCAGTCTTGTTTCCTTTGATCCCATTGACACTATATTATTAACTGTCTATCGTTGGAGTTTAATAATACGTGTAATGTCCTTTGTCCAGGCTTTAATAAGCAATGAACACAGTACGACTGTTGCCAAAGAGACTATTGTTCAGGAGAATGGAAAAGTACTTACGGACAACGACGACAATCTTCATCGTCCCTATGGCCTTCTATCGGAATATTATGATAATAAAACCAATCGACCATTACGATTAAAGAAAAAATTATATGAATTCTACACTTCGCCTATTACTAAATTTTGGGCAAATGCTGTAAGTATTTAATACCATCTCATTAGTTTCTTGTTGATCCTAAAGTAAATAAATATTTACCTGGATCAATTTGTCTCCAACAGATAGCATACATGGTTTTTCTAATGCTCTTCTCATACTGCATCCTCGTAAGAATGAGTGAATATCCTGGAATTGCTGAGCTCTACGCAATAGCTTACATATGTACCCTTGGCTGTGAAAAAGTTCGTGAAATAGCAACGTCCGAGCCCGCAACAATGTTCCACAAGTTCAGTGTGTGGTCGTGGAACATGTGGAATCCCTGTGATGCTGCTGCTATTATATTCTTTCTTATCGGTCTAGCACTTAGAGTCAGACAAGCGACATTTGACATTGGACGAGTCATGTACTGCGTCGATTGTATCTACTGGTATTTGAGGATTTTGAACATTCTGGGTGTTAATAAATACTTAGGTAAGAATTTAACTAATTTTATGTTATAATTTAAAAGTCATGAAGGAGTATAAAATGACAAAAATGATGAGCAACATCGCTGAATGCTAAACCAACGGATCCTAATGAGATAAATATCTTCTCAAGGTCCCCTAGTTACAATGATGGGGAAGATGGTGAAGAACATGATCTACTTCGTTGTTCTTTTGCTCGTCGTATTGATGAGCTTTGGAGTATCTCGACGAGCTATTCTCAATCCTAATTCCGATCCACAATGGATAATAATCAGAGATATATTTCTCCAACCCTACTTCATGTTGTACGGTGAAGTATACGCTGATGAGATAGCCCCAGACTGTGGTGACGAGCCCTCAATGATCCCCTGCCTTCCGGGTCGTTGGATAACCCCAATAGTAATGTCGATGTACCTCCTCGTCGCCAACATTCTCCTCATAAATCTCCTCATAGCAGTCTTCAATAACATCTTCATCGAGGTGAACGCAGTGGCCCACCAAGTCTGGATGTTCCAGCGTTTCACTGTGGTCATGGAGTACGAGCAGAAGCCAGTACTGCCGCCTCCCTTCATAGTCTTCTCGCACATCTGGCTCCTGGGGCGCTACATCTTCCGTTACATAACGCAAGGAGAGATGCGCTCTCTGGAGACGTACGACAACGGTCTCAAGCTGTTCCTCGAAGCCGACGACATGGAGCGCCTCTATGACTTCGAGGAGGACTGCGTCGAGGGCTACTTCACGGAACAACAACTGAAGTTGCAAATGTCAACAGAGGAACGCGTGAAGCTCACGACAGAACGAGTGGAGAACATGTCTCAGAAGCTGGAAGACATCGATAAAAAGGAGAACAGTCAGATAGCTTCGTCCCAGGCTGTGGAGTTTCGAATGCGCAAGCTGGAAGAATTAAGTGAACAGACTCTGGCCCATTTGGGAGTGATCCACCGGTTCATGGCGACTCACATGCAGAACGAGAATCTCTCCAGTTTGGACATAGAAATCCGACCGAGAAGAGTATCGGAGAGGTCTGAAGTCATCTCAGAGGCAGACTCCCATCCCCATCTGCCAGGATTATTTCCAAGGAGGAAACTCTTAAGATCTCTAACTGACGCCCCAGTTCTCCACATGAACCCCTCAGTTGACGATGAGACGATAAAACAATCTGAGACTGCGACATCTCGAGAGAATCTCAGCAGAAATGAGTCGTCCTCGTCTGGGGAGGTGCCAACGACTGGTCCCGATGAGAAAAAAACGGCGACCACCAGTCAGGAGGAGAGCGGAGGGAGCCGAGACATCCCAGAGAGTGAGGTTAAGAAGCCCGAGGTGGAGAGAGACACCAGCAGCGATGTACCGATGTCTGAGATGCGGCAGGACTCGTCTGAGCGTCCAACCAGACAGACAAGCAGATCACGATCTGAGTCTGATGATGCCATGCATCTGGCCCCCCCTGGCCTTCAGAAGGGGGTCAAGTGGGCAGACCCAAGGGTAGCCATCATCACTGGATCCAGTGGAGGCCATCCCAGATCGACTCTCCTTGCCATGAGAAATGAGTACACTAGTATTACTGATGAACTCGAGGGCTACTGCGGCCTCTTGAGCCCTCCGAGGACTCCTCCAGTCTCACCACCTCCCAGCCGTGCTAAACACGTCATCGATATGTCGGATCCTGAGGTTGCACTCGAGTTTGAGAATGAACATCTCAGGGATGCCGAGGCCTGCGATTATCAGCAGATGGAGGATCTCATTCAGAGGAGGTACAGGCAGGACGACGATGACTCGGATACTGATGATGTTGTCCCTCCACCTTTTTATGTCGCCAATGAACATCGATTGAGGCGCTCCACTGCCATCGACGAGGAGACCAAAACTACTGTTCATCAGAGGAGGCGGGTGCCGCCTACTATCAGTGTTACTAGGGAAATTGAGCAGACTTTGTCGAGGCCACCAGCCATACGGGACTCAGACGCTTCGGAGCCTGATGACAAGAATAATCCAGGTCCTGCACCGGCTTCGGAGACTATGTGCTGAGGCGCTGGTTTTCATAGTTTTCGGTGATGCTAGAACAATCATGTTTTTTTTAATTTTATTCTAATGCAATTATTAGATTGGAAATGAAGTGGTGAATTCCGATCGTTTGGATATTTTTGTTATTGTAATTTTAATTTTTTAACAGGGGCTCTTTGAGTAACTATTTTACTACTGTCTCTTCTATAATAATCTTTGGGGATGCATTTCTTAATTTTTTTTTCGTTGTCTTTGTAAAAACTTTGTATTGATTTTATTTCCATTAAAAAGGACTAGAATTTGAAACTGAGTAGATTGAAAGACAATAACAATTCACTTATTTCGTTAGATTTCATCACTTCACAACTGATCTATAATGATTAATCCGCTTGTATTAATCCAAAGTTTCGTTCAGCATTTTAGCTGGATTTTAATTAATTGTTTTTATTGTGTAATTATTTTAGCAAAATATCGCATATCACTTTCGTGAGTAATTTTTAGAATTTTCAACATAACGATGGAAGCTCACATTCACATTGAATTTTACATTTGAAGTTGTAGTCTAGCTTATGTTTTTGCTATCAGGTACAATTTCACGATAATTAGAATGAATTTTACTCTAGTCGACGTAACACGATTAATTAAATCGATTTTTATCACTTATTCTGAGTTACTTATTTTAGCCTTTTATGGAGGTATCACAATATTGTACAAAGGAATTTCGTAGATTTAGATTAATGTATCCGATCAATTGGCAATTAATAATTGAGAGGCTGATTGAGGTCTCAGACTGCTCAAGTCACGTATTGGCATGGAATTTAATGAGTGACAAATGAATAATAATGTACTTCATATATTTTTTAATCGAAAGCAATTTGTAAATATGAAATTCTATTTTTTTCGCATTCTTCCTCGCACATTTCTAATACTTCAGTGGAATAGATGCCGATTTTGCTCAAATGATGATGATTCGCTTTAAATTCAACAGCACGCGCTCTTTATCTCCTATTATTTTTACATGGAAGCAGCTCAGATTTTTTTTTCTATGATTCAGCGGAAAATAACAATATATTTTCATGTGATTTATTTCATTCTGGGGAATAATAAGAAGCGTAATGTCGAGTGAATGACGAAGTAGATGGTAGTTATGTATATTCATTACTTAACAATAGTTTGAGAGTGGTGATAAAATAATAAATCGAAGAGACCGAAAATTGATTTTAAGTGCAACCGTAAAGACGCCACATATGGAAGAATTGCGTAGAAAAATCGAGAGCTTTCTCTAGAGAATTTGATTCGTGTTCTGTTAAAATTCCATTAGATAGCTCCTTCAAATTTAAATTAACTACTTACAAAAAAATTCGTGGCCAAAAAAAAAACTCTTGAGGAAGCACAAGAGAATCTCATAATTTTTTAATATTATTGGCACAAAATTGTAACGTAAATAAGTGAAATCTTTTTAGATGAAGTCCTGGGTTTTTCTAACAGATTGTGATTGTAATTGTACTCTCCATGAAGAGTCCTATTTTTGATTGACAAAATGTTTGAGAAATATTTTGGAATTGTCACTTATTATCAGACTGATCATTCCACCAAATATCTAATAAATTACTTTCTGAATGTAACTGACAATTTGCTGAGCTTACTGTTACCATCGAACTCTGAAAGAAAATCGAGTAAATAGAATGCGAGTCGGATCGATCGAATATGTGATAGCCACTAAACCACGAGAAACCAAAAACTATAATGTAATAGATGAAATGAATTAACAATTTGCATGCCGAGAATAACAAATAATGACAACGAAATAATTACCAAATGGATTATCTTCATAATTTATTTGCGTCGAGATATCTGTCAATTAATAAATAAAACTCAGGGTCGTGCAAGAAAATAAATGAAAAATTTATTGTTTCGTTGATTAATTGTGAATGAGATGATATCATAACGTAATTTAATTTAGTTGAAATTGAATGTATTAGTTAGGACATTCGATCGATCGTTCCATTGATGATGTGTGGCAGTTCGACATTGACGAGGGGGGAAAAAAAAAGTGAATTTATTGAATGAATTTACCCAGCCACAAACAAAAGTACAAAGTTGAATTGCAAAATTTACTCGCCAGTGGTACCAGTAAAGAAAGTACGGAAGGAAAAGGAACTCATTGAATAAAGGAGATTGACTAGGAATAGAGATGAGGGTTCACTCTAAAAATTTTATTTTTCTTAATACCGAACAATTAAATCTATCCTCGCCCGATTATAAATCACATATCAGGAAGGCTGATCTCGCATTTCAGCAACGACGAGCGCAAACTCAAAAGAAAACAACTGATTTCCTCATTCCGAGGGAGCTTTAATAATCTAAATTCACGAACTTAATGAATAATCAATTGGTTTATTGTGAGATTGGACACGAGGATAAGAAATAAATGAGGACAGAGGAGTAGAAAAAACTGTAATATTAATAATAGAATCGAAAGTTGTGGATTGATAAAATAAAAAAATACAATCAAGTGATTGATCTTGTCTTTTATGCAAACGTGAATTATCTCGCTTTGTCATGTGTCCCCATGGTAAGCAAGGATTACGTTTACGTAATCGTCATTTATATCAGGATTTTTCAGTGCCCATGTACACCCGATAATACATAATTACGACTTTACGTGCAGAGCCAAAAAAACCCGACAGTCCCTGAGGAGGTGACCCAACTCGTGTTTTGTTGATCCCAGAATATGCTAAATCATTTCACGAAAACATTTTCTCCCAAAATTCGAGCGGGGGGAACTCATTTCATAAAATACCGTCAGTGAGCTTATCTCGGAAAGGGAATTATCGTTATCATCGCAAGCATGAAGAAAAAATTAAACTCCTTACGGATTACTTACGAACGCATAATATCAGCTGTTCCAGGGAAACATCCAGTCGAAAGGTAACGTTATTAATCTACCCCTGGAAACAACTGTCCCTAGATTACTCCACAGACGATGAACTTCCAGGGCACTATGGATTGCAATTCATGTCGTCGCACTGGTGGCATTCGCGTTTATGATCTTAGATACTGCCGAGAATTATAAAAGTACTCGGACGGCGACGCACATGGCAACTGACATGTTCTCCGTAAATGACATTGATTTTCCAGCCGTCGGCGTATGCAATGTAAATCTCATCAGTAAAAGGAAGACTTTGAATTTTGTAAAAGAATTGTAAGCACTCAAGTCAATCCAAAGGCTCAATAACTCCGACCATTTCACAGGATTTTAATTCCCAAATTCTTGGTCATCCCCTGGACCTCAACAAGATTTTATCGTACGTTGATAAATTGATAACAGAAGCCAATGTATTTTAATATGTAGACTGGAAACTGAATCGATCAAAGCAATGAACGTCTCAGCATCTAGACTCCTGGAGTTGGCTAGATACATCGGCCACCTGTACACATTTTCGGTAGACGAGGATCGTCCGGGTGACATAGATCTCCTGCACCGGGTTCTGTCGGCATTCTACGCTGGCAAGGTCAATGGGCCTCTGCTCCTAGCCCAGTCAGTTGGCCTTGAGTGTGAAAAATATGTGGTGCGATGTCAATGGGCCGGGGTTGTGCGAACTTGTTCAGATATCCTTGAGCCTCGGTTCACCTCAGACGGCCAATGTTGCACTTTTAATTATGCCAGGTGGACGGATCATTTTGCAAGGTACATTGGAAAAAAATGTACCATTGTCCTTTGTAATTTAATACAATAAAAAAAACAAGGCGAGTAATGGGTAATCCTCTTTCATTGGACGTTCAAGTATTCAGGATGACTATTTTGCTGCCCCAGTTCTGAGATCCAAAGTCGCTGGCTCGAATTTTGGACTCTGGCTGATGCTCGATGCAGACGTAGACGATTATTTTTATCAATTACTCCCGATGACGGGATTCAAGGTGCAATGACTCGTAGAAATTAAAACGACATCCAATCATTGAGGTTTCTTCTCTCCCAGGTGTTGATTTATACTCCCACGGATTATCCGGACCCACCCAGTGGCAGCACGAGAGAAGTTCTAGTGACAAGTGGCACGGAAACGTTCCTCAACATCGGAGCTTCTATCTTCCAAACTCAAGAAGTAAGAACTTAGACATCACCTCTAGACTTCCTATTAAATACTTCAATTAATTAGATTAATTTTAGATATTAAAATCTCTAAAACTCCTGAGGTAACTTTTAACTTCCTCAAATGATCCCCTGCAGGACGTGAAGCTCGTGGATGCGGCCAATCGCAAATGCCTCTTCAAATCCGAAATGGAACATCGATTTGGTGGACGATATTCAATGAGCGACTGTATAATGGAGTGCCGAGTTCGAGACATTGCAAAAAAATGCTCGTGCATTCCCTTTTTCTATCCTCGTTCCAGAAATCTCGGTAAAGAGACTTATTTCCACTGTCTAATCAGCTGAAAAAAATTAATCCTCTTCTCCCGCTGGATTTCAGAGGATATTGACCAGTGCGATCATAGCAATCTCCGCTGCTTGAATTATTGGCAAGGTACGAGTAGCATTTAATGTCTTATTTTCCTCGCTGATTAGCTAAATTCGAAGGACAAATGATCTCCATGTCTCCAGTCCTTGAGAACTCCTCACAAACTGAAGATATTATTGAATATTTGCAGCTCGATGGTGGGGCATGTCCCCGAATTTTGACAAGGACCAGGTCTTCCCACCGGGAGTATTCTCAGAAATTCCAGTCGGACATCTGGACTGCGACTGCAAACCCACTTGTGAGAACGTGGAGTACACAGTCTCCACGGGCTTTGGGGCTCTAGTGGATAATGTCATCATTTGGGAGACGTAATTATCCAGTGGTTCGTGATATAATATATCGATTAATCTATTTTATTTACGCGAATTGATCTGCACATTTAGGAAGGAGAATGCATTCAACAGAACTTCTAATCATGTAGCCCTGAATGTTTACTTTGGTGGTCCTACGGCAATGAAACTCCAGCACGGCGTGCAGTATTATTGGTACGAGCTGATGAGTACGTATCTAATCCTCAGGACTACCGGGGATGATTAATTTATTAATTAACAATTATTAATCAATTAATTTTCTTCTGAACACTGAATGCTGTCTGCTGCAATCTATCAAATCGAGCGATTATTATTTGCTCCAGGTAATTTCGGCGCACTCTGCAGTGCGTTCTTAGGCCTGAGCCTCATGAGTGGAGTAGAAATGATATACAAGCTATTTCAAAGTCTCCTCGGCAGATGTGGAAAGCTGAGAGCTTCAAAGAAAGTCAAGCCGACGAGCGGAGTCTCGCGAAAGCAGCCTCAGGTCTACTGGCAGGAGATTATCCCCAGATTGATCAGACCACGCGAGCCCGCGCCCTTGGCCGCCACGTAAGGGATTTTCCACTGGGATATTTAGGCTCGAGCCTTACCGGAATCATAGAACAAATTTACTTAAGATAAAAGAATCATTTTCTTTCACTAATTTCCAACTCATTCCGGGTAATGCGAGAAATTGCGGGATGTGATAATTGATTGAAGGATCGCATGATAATCATTTTATCGAGCAGTGTAAACACTTATGTAGTTCTTATCATTGCTCGATATTATTTCGAGTTTTGGTATCAACAATTGAATTAGATTATGCATCTCACATACTTGGTAAGTAGGTCACCGCCACGAGGACAATAGATTTATATTATTTGATCAGAAGTGATTGAATCCAATCACAATTTCATAAAAAAAACAATTTTAATGCGAAACGAGGGATTAAACCTCATCAGCTCAAAGTCAATATTCGCTCTCCGTAGCAAGCAAACAAAATTGCCAACTATTTCCGTATTTATCATACCTACGGCTTTTACATAACGACAATTTATCACACACACCGAGCTAACCTTCCTCGTCAACACTTGTAATACAACGCTTTAGTCCAGATGTGATAGGACCGCGTATCCCCACCGCCATTAAAAGGCAGTCATTCGTCCAGGCCTGATGCCTACTCTGGTTAGTATAGCATCTGCCAGTCGTTGTCAGTGACCCAAAGAATGTCGGACTCACATTTGCAAGACCTGCAGTCGATCCTCCGCTCGCAATTGGGCGATAATGTGATCGTCGAGACGTACGTCACCAAAGATTTACTCCCGCCAGGGGAAAATTACGGAAGTAAACTCGTTAGTGTGCATGCGAGAATAAAGCGCAGGGAGAATGAGGAGTCCGAGGATTTGTATTTAGTAGCAAAGCTACCTCCACTCACGGAATTCCAACGGCAAATGTTCGACACTCCCTTCACATTCCGCAAGGAGATCTCCATGTACGCGGAAATTCTGCCATTCTACCGGAAACTCGAGATGACTAGTGGAGTGAGTGAGGGGGAGTTGCTGGACATCAGTCCGAGGTACTACGGGTCGAGGCTGTCAATGAATCCTGACAGTGAGTTCGATGATAACGCGGCGATTCTCCTGGAGAACTTGAAGGTTAGAGATTTCTACTGCATCGAACGGAGAATTGGATGTGATCTGATTCACGCGAGAGTTGCAGTGAAGGCTATGGCCAAGTTTCATGCCCTTGGGATGGCGACTAAGGAGAAGGATCCCGAGTTCTTTGAGACCCTCAAGCTTCGTTCCAAGTGTCTGGAGATGAAGAATCCGGAGGACTGGGAAAAGTGGATCGGGAGGAGTATTCAGAATGTCGCCAATACGCCGGAGATTGCGGAATTCTTTGAGTCGTGCGTCAGGACTATCCAATCCATTGAGCCCACTGCTTGGACAGCTGTTCCCAAGGAGCCCTGGGCGACAATTATACATGCGGATTTTTGGGCGAACAATTTTTTGTTTCACAGGAATGAGGCGGGCGCGCCAGATGACATCAAGTTCGTTGATTATCAGAACTATCTGTTCCTCAGCCCTACCAGGGAGTTGACATTCTTCTTGGCGACTGGATTGAGCCACGAAACTACTGGCAATGTTGATGAGCTTCTTGATCTCTACTACAATACGCTGATTGACAAGTTGAGGATGCTTAATTGCGATGTCGAGCCCTACTCACGTGAGACGTTTGATGAGATTCTCAGGGAAGATGGGCGGGTGGAGTTCGCTCACTGCTTGTTCATGGTGAGAGTTCTTACGATGGATGTCGATTCTAAAAGTGAGGATGAATTTAGTATGAAGAATATTTTTGAAGGGAACGATTGCGGAGCGGCCTATCGAAGTAGACTCAGGGATTTTGTGAGTTTATTTCATGAGAGGGGGTGGTTACTCAGTTAATGTTCATTTCTGGTTCATGTATTAAATTGTCGGACGTGGAAATAAATATTTTTTTATCTCTGATTGATTGTCATTGTGCTTGTCTTGATTTATTGCCATCCAATTTCGTGGAAGAAATATTAATCGTATTTAATCTGTCCCTGGAAATGTCCAGCTCAATTTTTTTCTCCTGATGGAGGATTGAGAGTTGATTTTACTACTGATTGATTTCTACTCATTCTTATTAATAATGGCACCCACAATGGGTCCAGAGTGACCCGCTATTCCGCTTCTAACTCCACTCACTCTGAGATTCGGCCTATCCCGGACTGGAGTCGTGGAAAAATCCCAGAGTTAAAACTCTGGAGAGGGACCAGGGGATCAGGGGCAATTTAATTCTGGCTTCCGGTCGCCCAAACTGCGAGATCTAAGCCTTTATTTGGTCTATTGCTGGTTATCACTATCAATATCATTCTTTCTTTGTAATTTAAATCGGCAGAAAAAATTGAATCGATCGGTAAAAAAAATGTTCAGTAGATTTCCTCAGAATTTTTAGGAGAATTCACTAGGTTTTAATAATTTTTTTATTCTGTTTTTATTCTGTCCGCTGTGAAAAAATTGTTCTCACTAATTGAGAGGAGCTGTAGCTCTTCTGGTACTTTTGGAGTGTACGTTCGGTCTACAGTATTGTCTATATATATTTAAGACAGAAGTGTAGATGGTGACGATGGCCACAGCTTGTCCGCAGTCTTCCGTACCCTCCGGAGAATGAGTTTTATCCCGAATTGAATACTTCTAGTCACCGCTGGACACTCTCGGGGCCTTGAGCATGCCTAATTACGTTTATTTTTACGTCAGAGCTGTCTCCGATGACAATGGCAACGTTACCAACGAGAAATTCGTCAGAGGGTATCAATACACTCACAAAATTGTAGATTATTCAGTGGAAATTAATGCTAATATTCATTAATGTTTTATGTTTAATTGAATTAATTAGAAATGCTGAGTTACTTGATATTCAATTGCCGGGGGACGTCTGGAGCACTCGCGGTCGGTATAATCTACTCTCGAGGAGTCTCAGGGGAGGTCTCACTGGGTGTGGAGACATTCATCATCCCGCCAAGGTCACTTTCAAGGTTTGTAGAATATTCTTTGCACTTTTTTTATTCGTCCTCTGTAGAAAATTAATTTTTTTCGGGTGAATACTCAGCTCGAAACAAATCTCCCCAAACATCAAACGCATTCACTTTTCATTTTTATTCATTAATTGAATAAATTAAAATTATTGATTAACTTTTTGAATTTTCTGAGTTGTTTATTGCATTTTTAAACGAAAAAAAAATTCAAACGCCCGATAAATCCTCTTCGCACCCGAGGAATCTCGTTCTTCCAGTTTTCTTGGAAAATAGTGCCGAGACGATTAAAAATTGACAGTTTATTGTAAACAATAAAGCGCGTAGTATTTATGATGTGGGTAAAAACGTTAATTTCTTCTGGATGTGGGCCAACTCTTTCCCGTTGGGCTGATGGTTCCATATTTTTAGATCCGCTATTTCCAAACACATCTCATGTTTTACAAAAACAATCATTAACTCATGTTTCGATGTTTACGTTGATATTTTTCCCATAAACATGAGATGAAAAATCAAAGACGAAGCTCTGGGAAATTGTCCTCCCTCTGGGAGCCCGGAAGTTGATGATTAATCGTTGCACCGAGACAAAAAAATATAATTCGCGCAAACATATTTGTTTTGGACAACAAAACATCTGCGGAATCTTTGACTGCCAACAATTGGAGGAAATTAACTGACGTCTGGAGATGTCATTACTCCCCACCGAAATAATTCTCAACTCTTTCAACTCCCGACTCCAAGAATTAACCGGCTTCCACGGCAAAACAAAGAGCACAGTGACTTATTTCTAGAGCTTGCAAAGGAAAAGAAAGAAAAAGCTCGAGTTCGTCAGCCCCAAAAAAGTCCCCCAGCACCTGACAATTCCCCGAGAATGCCCAGAGCCGGAAACATTCTCCCAATTTCCCGTTATTAATTCAGCTTCGCGATATAATAAACCAGAAAATCGATTCGCCGAACGCAATCGCAGAATCCCCACGACCCAAACTTTGCATTTTTATCTGCCGCAATTGCAATTCAACTGGCAATAAAATTACTCAGCGTTGGTTACACTCTATTTAAAGAATTGTTTCCCCCCAATTCCGTTTATCTCTCCTTTATCGTGTCATTTTACATAATAACTAGCAGCCGGAGGGCTTCGACTGACTCACATTTTTAAAACGTCGAGACTTGGTGTTTGACAGGCGCGGTAGCTCTTTGACATCCGCAGTGTGCCTCCAGCCCTCGGACCAGACAGTTTTATCATTTCGCAGTTGAAATTTTTTATTTACTCATCGATCGTAATCAAGCCAACTGAAATTAAACAATCCTCCTAACTACAATTCATTAATTTAATTATTAGTTCGAACTAAAAACCGACGAAGTGATTTGTTGAGGATCTGGTCAGTGATTGGCAGATGTTTCACAATTTTTTTCTACTTTCTAAGCCCAGTGAATGAATGTTTATAAATACTGGAGAATTACACGTGATTTTTATTTCTTATTGATAGGAATGACAGTCACTCAAATTCAGCGACTCCAATAATTAACATTACCAAATAATTCACGCTCTTCTTGTTTAATTAATTAATTATTAATTCGAAGTCAAGTGGAGGAATTGTTGTAAATTGAAATGAGTAATGAACAGATGTTTCATAATTTGTTCAGTTCTCAAACGATTGAGTGAATGAGTTCAAACGGTCGTTTCTGGTCCCTCAATCTCGGATTTCAATTGAAAATTTATGGAGAAATTGTAACTGATTTTTATCGCTCCTTTATTTATTCATTAACGTAGCAAATTATTCGGATTAATAAAAAAAATATTTCTCAATGGAATGGACGTTCTGACATTATTGTCCGGCAATTCGCGCATCAAATGAAAATTCTCTGTGTGTTTTATTAAAAAAATTGCAATGGGATTTGCTGAATGTGGAGTTGACATGTCGATCAATAGAATTGTTGCAATTACTCGGTACACGGAATGAGAGCGCTATTATTTCGTACCAGAGGATCAATAGCACCGGTAACAGCTGACATTCGAGTGAATCCGTTTACTTGATTTTTCTACTTATCCAAATCGCGATTAAAATAATAAAAACTTATAGATCTCGTCAGCGGTTGCCAGACACTGTCTTCCTCATTTAATGTTTCATTATTCATTAGCTGAATAAATTATTCATAAAAAATTGTGAAACTCTGAAATTCCAGTGACACTCAATGAATTGAACAATAAAACTTCGGGATAAAAGTGTCCAGTGAATTGCCTAATTTCCTCAACGACTCGAGATGAGTAATTACGGGTGGAATATGGACATTATCAGAGAGCCAGAGTTCGTCAGGCAGAAAGTTGAAAAAAATGTGAGTCCTCAGGAGAAAATCCAGTTAAACTCATTACAGGGTAGGCCAGCAACGCGATTGTCTAAGAAAGATGTCCAGTGGTTGGACGTTTGTTTAAAAGAAATTAAACTAAAAACTTAACTAACAAAAAAGGCGAAGGGGATCCTGGTCAACAATTGATACTGAAAACTCAAATCAAGAGGTTTATTTTGGAATTTATTTGCGGAATTAACTCACCAAAAGACAAACGTCCACCTTCTGGGCTGTGTTCAGGTACCGGCTGTCCTGTACGTGCACTCTGCGAATCTGCGATCATTGGCATTGAACCAACAGTGCCAATTGTGTGAAGGCCAATTGACAAGAGAGATGATTTATGCTGAGCGCGTACGTTTGTTAGTGTTTCCTGCGGTCATATTCTCGGGTGAAGGAATGGAAGTTGTTTTGTTGAACGTCGAGGGCATTCTCTTCCTCAGGATGTGAAGGTCTGGAAAAATTCCTGCCGTTCATTGCGTTTTAATTAGAGAATCAATTTTTCTCAATTTCGAGATCTGATTCTGCTGGCAAATTCTGTCGATTTATTTCCACTCATTAACTAATCAGCTTCTCAAATTATTCAGGCTGTCCCTATATTGTCATCATCACCAAAAATACCATAAACTCATTAAAAATCTAAAAATAAAATTCGATAAAATTTCCGTTTAATTCTCAGCTGACATGATTTTTGTGTACTCATTAAAATCCACTTGCAAATTAATTCAGCGTCTAATTCTTCCCGCAATTTCAGCCTCCAAAACTATCCAATAAATTTTCTTTCCAAATGGAGAGTAGAAAAAATATTTTTTCCTTTAAAATTGACATTCCCATTGGCTTCCAAAATAGTTCGCAGTCTTTCTCCGATGGCATCACCACCAAAAATACCAGTTTCCCATTAAAGCTCCAAAAATGAAGTTCCATAAATCCCCCTTCTTCAACTCCACACAAAGAAAACAGAATAAAAACTTGATCAAACGACCTTGAGCCCAAGGTGTGTCCCGGTGACCCAATAACTCGAATAATTATTCTGAGAGGATTCTCTCCTCTCGTGCCCAGCCCCTCGATCCTCACCCCTGGAGAAGGCGAATTAAAAATGCAATTAGCGATCAATGGCAGCCTCTCCAATGATGAGATCACAATGGGCAGTCACCTAACGGTCCCCTCGCTACGTAGTACCGCATCAGTTGGTCCCCACAATTCACTTCAATCATTCACAATTGATTCGCGAGTCGTTGCGGCTCCGATGTCCAATAATTCCTGAAGACAAATCGACAAAAGTCTCGTACAAGGTCTAGTGTCCATTGATGAACTGGTGATCCTAGTGACCCTAGTGTGACATTTCTTCGAGTGATTGCTGACCTGGGACAATAGCAATGAGTGATTACGGAAATTATCAGCAGCCGTGTGGCTACGGCTGGAATGCAGCCGCTATCGATCCAGGAAACGACATATTCGTCAAGAAAGAGTGCCAAGTGAAACGGATTCTGCCATCGCTTTTCGCCATCAAAGTGGTACTGGAACTTTGTAGACCTTCTTTTGTTATATTTGCACGATTGTTATCATTGCACAGGCATCCTGGGGTTATTCTTGGATTACGAGAGGCTGTGTTCCATACATAACCTCACTTTTTGTTCATACAGCCACTTTATACCATTTATATCTTTTTTTCCCCAATTTTCATAGAAAAAATATTGCATTCACTTCCCAATTCTATTGCAATTGTACAAAATGAAAGAAATCAGCGAACGACGACATTTTGCAATAGAAAAGAGAGGGAAAATTGAATTTAAAAAATGGGAAAATGACGTCGAAGATTTTCTGCAGTCCATTTTTTATTTTTTTTTCAGTAGCTTCTGTTAAGAAAAACTGATGTAATTTCAGCAGAAAAAAAATGGGGTAATTATCTTCATTTTGGTCGCTCTGGAGAGTCTGTTGGGTAACGAATAGGGATGTAGTGAGTGGGAGAAGGTGATTATCACATTAAGAGGAAACTACAGGTGATTCAGCTGTTCGGTGGAAAAATACTGAAAATATCCTCCGATGCCGAAGGATTCCGGACAGATTAATCTGCGAATATCGTTAGTGATGGTGGCTGTAAGAATGACACAGAAGTACCTTCTTTGTAGAGCACACAATGACGTACCGAATTGCTGAAATGAATCCTTCGACGAGGTCACTCACCACCTCGTCCCCTCCGTCTGCAAATACATTTTCAATTTTTTGCTGAAGGCCCCTGGAAACACTGATATCACTTCTGATAACGTGCCGGATACAAAGCCAGCTTTTCCTCGCTAGATAAAAGACCATTAAACTGGTCAGTTGATTTCTGCCAGTGGTTTTGCGCGAAACGATCCGAATATTGAGAGCGAAATGGAGAAGAGGCAGACATTTACTTACAGCCTCACAACTCGTTACCAGAATTACGTAGAAAGTGGTATTGCGGCGTTGAGAATCCCCCAGAGGATCACCTCAACTCGTCGGGATTTAAACAATAGTTCAGTGGACAGTCGTAGGACGAGGGTTTTGCCTCCATCGAGACCGGACTCCAGTAGAATTCCTGATGCCAGCAGATCATCCGTGAAGAAACACTTCATTTACAATGATAAACCCATTAAATCCTCGGGGAATTCAATAGGAAAAGCCTGCTTTAACGTAAATTCGCCAGTCTATTCAGATATTTCATTCCTCCGGGTTTCAGTTCATCAGATTTGGCTGTTAATGAAGTCGTGTCCATTGAGGGACAATGATCAGTAATTAAGACCCTCGTTAATTCAATAAAGCCTGACCCACATGATAATTGAGTGCATTAATATACCATTAGGCAAAATATTTGTTTAGTTATTTAATAACCGATCTGTGGCCAAAGTAAATGCGTTCAATGCGCGAATGAAAAAATTTGATAACTCCAATTGATCTCAATTGAACTGATTCCAATTACAATTGACAGCTGGGAGAGAAGGGCTCAGGATTCCGACCTCAGGGAACAGTCCAAGACTTCAACGAGCTGCGTCAACAATGCCTCCAATCGGGACAATTGTTCGAGGACCCGGAGTTCCCAGCGGACGACTCCTCGCTCTATTTCTCCAGGCGTCCGGACAGATACATCGAGTGGAGGCGACCGATGGTAATGAATTGACTGGACTCGGGTGATTTTTCCAATTGCTAAATCAATTGTTCCACCAGGAAATTGCCGACAATCCCCAATTGTTCGTCGAGGGCTTCTCCAGATTCGATGTCCAGCAGGGGGAGCTGGGGGACTGCTGGCTACTCGCCGCTGTCGCCAATCTCACAATGTATTCGCATTTGTTCTTTCAAGTTGTTCCGGAGGATCAGGGATTCGATGAGAATTACGCTGGGATCTTTCATTTCAGGTAATTTGTGGAGGTTTAATCCTCTAATGTAGACCCGGAGGAGTTCCCAAGTGATAGAGAACAAAACAATTCCAGTCGTGTCTTCCATTTTAATTCATTACCAATTCCCCCAGATTCTGGCAGTACGGCAGATGGGTGGACGTAGTGATAGACGATCGTCTGCCAACTTACCACGGCAAGCTCATGTACCTGAGTTCAGCGGAGAACAACGAATTCTGGAGTGCCCTGTTGGAGAAGGCCTACGCCAAACTGCACGGCTCGTACGAGGCACTGAAGGGTGGAACGACGTGCGAAGCGATGGAGGACTTCACCGGTGGAGTTACGGAGATGTATCAGATGGAGGAGACACCGCCCAATCTCTTCAGCATTCTCCTGAAGGCCTACGAGAGGAACTCGATGATGGGCTGCTCGCTGGAGCCCGATCCCAATGTTCTCGAGGCTGAAACGCCCCAGGGCCTCATCAGGGGGCATGCCTACAGTATTACCAGGGTTAAATACGTGGACATTCAGACGCCCAATCAGTCTGGGAGAATTCCACTGCTGAGGCTGAGAAATCCCTGGGGTAACGAGGCCGAGTGGAATGGCCCATGGAGCGATGGATCACCCGAGTGGAGATTTATTCCTGATCATGAGAAGGAGGAGCTGGGACTCACATTCGATGTTGATGGAGAATTCTGGATGTCTTTCCAGGATTGGAAGAGGTTCTTCACGAGTTTGGAGATATGCAATTTAAATCCGGATTCACTTAGCGAGGATGATCTCAATTCGGGGAAGAAGCGGTGGGAGATGAGCGTCTACGAGGGGGAGTGGGTCCGGGGAGTGACTGCTGGCGGCTGCAGGAATTTCTTAGGTCAGTCCAAACAGTTGTTATTTATTCTATTTCACTTTTTGTTTAGACTCCCAGAGTTTCAGTTGTTATTGACAAATCTAGTGTGGGAATTATTTAGTAAATAATTCGAGAACGAAGAAATTGTCTGGCTTTGTTTTTCCGGTAAAAAGAAAACAAATTGTTAATGTTGTCTGCGTTTTAGAAACATTCTGGCACAATCCCCAGTACATCGTGACGTTAGAATACCCCGACGAAGGCGACGACAAGTGTACAGTGATCGTAGCGCTGATGCAGAAGAACAGGAGAGCCCAGAAACGAATGGGAGCGGATTGTCTGACGATTGGCTTTGCCATTTATCATCTCGACTACCCAGACCGTCTGCCAAAACCGCTCGACTTGAATTTCTTCAAGTACAATGCCTCCGTTGCCAGATCACCGTCGTTTATCAATCTGAGGGAAGTCAGCTGTCGATTTAAATTACCACCGGGGACTTACTGCATCGTTCCCAGTACTTATGACCCCAATGAGGAGGGGGAATTCCTGCTGAGGATATTCTCTGAGAATAAAAATAGCTTGGAGTGCGTAAAAATTATTATTAATTTGTTTATCGATTAACAGAAAATAATTGATGAAGTCTCCTGCAAAAAATGCCACGTCCTATTGTAATGTTTGTAATTTTCTAGGGAAAATGATGAATCCGTTGGCATTGGAGAAGTCGATGACAGGGTATGTACAACAAAGCTCTTGATTTTTTACGAAATCAAATGTCAATAGGAACAATTGCATTGTGACACGTCAGCACGAGTAGTTGATCATGCACTGAGTGAATCAGTCTCAATGACTGAATAAATAACGTCATTGTAGACACAACGTAATAGGGTAGTCATTGATCATACACAAAATAAATGCCCTCACCCTCACTGATACTTACAATTAATTAATGATGAAATTAAATGAATTTTCTTTCTATCGGAGTGCTAAAATGCTACGATAACACGCATGAGTGGGCTTGGCTTTTAGGTTATTAATCGAGGAGGTGAGGCGGGGGGTGCAGGAGAGCACAGCGTGAGTTACTAATGGCTTTAATAATTATTGTCACTCACTAAAGATAAATTGACGGAATGATTTTAGAGGGGTTGAAGAGGAGGAGGGGAAAGTGTCAATTTTGTTGGGGCTTTCATTCTTAAAACTTGATCTGATAACTCCATCTCTACTTCCTACTTCACTCCGCAATTTTCTTACGATTATTCCAAGTGCACTATTTATTTACGTTTGTATTGTGTCTGTTCCACATGAAGAGGAGCAAGAGGAATGCCCAAGTACACAAGCCCTACTTACAATAACAAATAAATCCTTGAGAGTATCAGTCGACAAACTTTCCTATTATTTTTGTTTTCCATCACTTCCAGGTCAGGGATCAGCCCGAGCCAGATCGCAACGAGGAAAAAGTTCGTGACTTCTTCCGTAAACTCGCTGGGGATGACATGGAAGTCGATTGGATGGAATTGAAAGAGATCCTGGACTACGCGATGCGGAAAGGTAGCTCTTGTAAACCATCTCTTGGCTTTATATAAATTAAATTCAGTAGCGAAGTCGTAGGGGCTGTTGTCTTCGTGACGAATGGGTTTAGGGATTAGTATTAAAAGAACGTTTTCATTGTTGAGGCAATTATTTGCCACACAACTATTGTTTATTTATTTTGGGAAGAAGTTAAATACTCGCAAATTACGGATTTCTGTTTGCTCCGGATTCTAATAAAAAAGATGTCAAACCCATTTGTCAAGATGACGTAATAATTAACGTAAACAATTGCTTCACTAATGAGTCGCTTTGTTACTTATTGGCCAATGTTTTAGTCGGTTATTGGGCTTTTTTCACTTCATTACTGCTTTACTCTCTGCTCTCCAGGTAATTTCTCAATTCGCCCCCTGAAAATATTGCGTTATTTTTTCATTAATCAATCTGTCAAACATCTGCGATAATTTGCACGCTTCGATTGAACAATGGATTGCACAATGTTCTCCTGTAAAATAGAGAGTACTTATTTTTCATCTCATGTAAATTGGCCGATCAACGCCTGCACGTGTTCGATAATAATTCGTTAACATAGTGTGTTGTTACTGGCTAGAACTCCCACAAACCCGACATAATGAAGCACAACCATCAAATACTGAGCAAGATGGCTCTATCGTCGATTTCATCATCTCCCTACTCTGCGGAATTATTTGTAATAATGAACAGTACGGTAAATCTGTAGGTAAGAATCATAATTCACATTTAGTCGAGAAAATTTACTGAGAGATCGCTATTTTAGTCACTTGTGGAAATTTATTTGGTAAGGTAGCTCCAAATTTTTTTCTACGACAACTGAGGTAAATGTCGATGTTTTTTTGCAATTATCCTTTGGAAAATGAGTCCTACTGTGTAGGAATCTTGTTTTAAAGGATAGGAAAAGTCACTATTGGTAACAAAAATTGTGCACACGTCTAGACAATTTTTACTGAGGAGTAAACAAATTTTCCTGAAGCAATTTTATTACTGATTGTGCTTAGTTTTGGCACTGAGTAGTGAATTAATTCAGTTTAGCAGGAGAATTCTTTGGAGTTGCTCTGTACACCGATTATCATTAATTCCTCCAGGAAGTGTCAGAAAATTCTGTGATACACAAAAAAAATACTCTGACATTTCCCCTCACCCCCAGTGACTTTCTCCATCAGAAAATCATAAATAAACCGCTTACGCAATAAATAATTGATCATTTTTACTTGTGTTCCACGCTCATGCTGTACTTGATGATTGTATGACTCTCCTTAATCATTTTTAATTACTAGCTTACACTAATTAATTAATTAATTGATTAATCGAGTAGCAAAAAAATTGAACATTACAATAATTCGGAGAGCTCTCGAATCACCTCAGAACTCAAACAATTATTTTAGAAATGCAAAACGAGGGATTCAGCAAGGACATTTGTCGCAGTATGGTAGCCATGATGGACACTGATCACTCAGGAAAGCTGGGCTTCGAGGAGTTCAAGACACTCTGGAATGACATAAGAAATTGGAGGGTGAGGATTTTATTTTCCAGGCGATTGTCGAAAGTCTGGTGAATTGAATGGCAAATAAATTTTGTTGAACTGAATTCACTTGGAGTTGTTGATAAAAGTCTTCAAAGAGTCTTCCGCACTTCACAATTATTTAATATTTAATTTCCAGGCCGTGTTCAGACTCTACGACAGGGACGGCTCTGGTTATCTCAGCGCTTTCGAGCTCAGGCAGGCCCTCAACAGCGCGGGCTATCGATTGAACAATCACATTCTGAATATTCTTGTTCATCGATACGGAACTAAAGACGGACTCATTCACTTTGACGACTACATCATGTGCGCTGTTCGACTGAAAACTATGATCGGTCAGGGACATTACTCTTTGGAAGATGAATTATTGCTTGTATAGGACCCAGGGGACCTTAAACGTCACCACTAGCTAACTCATTGACGAATTGCTGGGGGGGAAGTGGCAGGAGTCCTTTCACTGTCCGACGTTTTTCATAAAATTATTGACTCCAGAGATAGTCACAGATTAACAGAACAATTAAACAATTAAACAATAAAACTAATAAATCATGAAAATATAGAGTTACAACTATCGCAAGAACTGTGAGAGTTTTTTTTTGCTGCAGATAACGATCTATTAAATATATCCTGGAGATGTGAAATAACAATGAGTGTATGAAATAGCTGAAACAATTGTACACACGTCATGATTAACCTACAAACCTCCATCTTTCAATTGAAACGTTGAATATTCCCTTACACATTCGCCTCATCAAAAATACAGTGGAAATTGACGTCTGCCGCTGGTGAATCTGTCCCCCATACACTCCAAATATTCATCGCTTACATCAATGTTTCTCTGTATGAATAACAAATTAACTGAATCTGCTTTGTGTTGCAGACATCTTTCACGAACGTGATCCTCAGCGTACTAACTCGGCTACGTTCTCATTGGAAGAGTGGATGGAGAAAACATTGTATTCATAAAAGTAACATAATGCCTCATTATTTAAAAACAGAAAATAATTTTAAGCTATTAAAACAAAAACATACTATTGATCATTGGCAGTTCAATTTGACAATCTCTCGTCATTGATGATTCGTCAATTATCACTCAATTAATTAATCATCCACCGGTGACTTAGTTATTGATAAACTATTAAACAATATCGAACGAGGGAGAGATTTTTTTTTCTGCAGGAAAAACTGAAAATCTGGTAATCTCGTCCATTTTTAGATTTTAAGTATTCATGTTTGATAATTAATAATTATTCGTTAGTCTACCTCTATGTGCCTAATTAACTTGCATTTCTTCTCATGACTACAATAATAATCATTACAATAACAATTATTGACGTTAATAACCGGCCGGTATATGATATATTCAGGGACAATTGAAATAATTAATACGAAAGATAATATATTTTGAGAGGAGTCGTACTTCGAATTCTTGTTAAACTTTTTTCTTCCAATTTTACAGGATTAAATATAGCAATTGATGATTATAAAATTAATTGTATTGGGAGTATATTTTCGAATAAACTGTAATTACATATTACAATCGTAAAAATATCTACGACTTGAATTATTTGGAAATGATTATTTCCATTTTTATTTACTCACCGAAAGAAATTCTCCGCATGCCAATCATTCCTGGAAAAGACAAATTGACACAGTCTCCGCGGCCAGCATTTTTTATTAAATATTTTTATTAATCAACAACTACAAAATACACTGCTGTAATCATACAATGAGGCGTAATTACAGATAAATTAATTGATTTATTAAGCTCGAAAGAATAAATAGATCAATAAATAAAATTAATTGAGCGAACGAATGCCACTTAATCTCGTAGTTTCGCATTAAGTCGATCGGTATCAGTCTTTCATCACTTTCCGCTCGTCATTGAATTATTAATAAAATAAATTAAATGTTTACGTGAACATTGTTGAACATAAAAATTGCGAATGAGTAAACGGCGTAATGACATGGGAAAATGTGACGAGGCGTGTACTCGATGAGCTAATTTATCTGTAAAATTTATCATTTTTTCCTTTTATAATATCAATTTCTCTTATGTATTCATCTTCGTATTATACAATAAATAATTGACTAGAAAGAAATACGGAATGATAAGTAAATACATTTATGATAGAGTCACATTCTTTCTTTTCACTTGATATCATAGAGGCTGTCTGGATAGAAGATGATTATCGTCAGGAGTGATTTACATATGAAAATCTAATCTATTACACGTAGGGTTTCTTTTTTTTCAATTGGTTTGGTCTTGTCACTTATCATTAGTAGTCTTTAGAAATTAATTTATACATTATTCTACAGTTATTCTGCAAACGAAGTCATTAAATGTTCATTTCTCTTCAACTGAGGTCAACAAATGAGTCCAGAAAAATAGCAGGGAATTATTTTGTAAGAAATTTCATCATCTGCAAAAAACGTACTATGACATTTTCCCCTAAATCTCATCCTCGCCGAGATATCCGCAGAATACTCTGCGATATCATCAATCTTGCTAATGAAATTTCACTGACAGACTAGAAAAATTTGATTCAATGATTCCAAACAATAAACTAAAAATAAAAAAAGCGTAAATAGTTTCATCTACCTCTACAGATCCTAAGTAAAGCCTCGTTATTTACGTCAAAAATACAGTCTTTTGATAATTACCGAAATATTCAATCTCTTCACTCCTCTGAATTCAATTTAATATCTATCCGAACGATCAGCCTACGAATGATATGGGAATGTCCATGAGTAATCTGTTCTGTACCATCTAAAACCTATTTAGATACTTCACATTGAGAAGAATTCCAACAACCGAAAGATAGAGTTTCAAAGAGTTTCAATTTCTTCATTATTCGGATAATTCGCTCACAAGAAAACATCAGAGATTTCTTTTATCCATTTTCTCCAATTGTCCTCTCGAACGAAATCCTTCCCTCAACGTCTCAAATATTTCTGAAATCTCGGGATCATCACCAAATATCTTAATTCCATTTCCCCTCACTTCGGTCCAAATTTTAATTTACACTTTTACTTTATTATCAACATATCCCCGCCCTCCTCGTCGCCACCTGGGAGCTGGATGCCATCCAGACTATCCCAATGAGGCCACAGAAGCTCCCTCTCGTCCCTGTGCCCTCGCACTTGACTTCATAATCGGAGTACCCCACCTCCTTTAAAATATAAATCCCCTCAGCTTCCTCAACCTCGTGCACCCTGACTGGAGACTCGCAGCTCCTGATCTCTCCTAGGGGAATGCCCTCCATTAAATTCCCCTCCTGCTCCACCCTTGTCCACCCTCCTCTACCCAGGAGTCAAATAACTCATCGGACAAATCTCGTGCTTCCCGCAACTCCGTCAAAAAAAAATCTGACGTTTTCCAATAACTCCGAACTCCTCAAACCTCTCCACAACCTCCAAATCCAACCATCATAACTCCCTTTCGCTTCCCTAAATGTCAATTTACACAGCTACTTTATTATCAACATACCCTTCCCCCTCCTCCTCATCATCATCAGCGAACTTGATGCCATCCTCATCCTCCCCAATGAAGTCATAGAAGCTCCCCCTCGTCCCCTTGCCCTCGCACTCGACCCCATAATCGGGGCTCCCCACCTCCTTCGTCTTCAAAATATAAATCTCCTTGGCCTCCTTGGACCTGTGCACCCTCACCGGTGACTCGCAACTCCTCCTGATCTCCCTCAACGGAATACTCTCATTGCTCCCCCTCCTCTCCGGCCCATCGCCCCCATTAAAATCCGCAATATCCTTGTACCTCCTCTGATAACCCGGCGTCCTCGGAAGTATAAATTCATCCTTAACCTCACAAACATCTCGATCACTGTCCCTGGATGAGTCACGTCTCGCACTCCTCCTCTTGCTCACCAATCCCCTGGTATGTTCAACCGATTTTCTAATCACCTCGGAATTACCATCACCATTATCAATGTACTCCTGCAATCTGCTTCGAATAGCAGCTGGAGTTCTCCTCTCGTCCTCCCGCCGACCCACTGCACTCCTTGGCCTCTCAAAATCATCCGCGATAGCTCGCTCCTTGCAATCCTCATCCCTCAATCGATTTGGAATTATGTCCACTTGTGGATTATTATCGCTGTGACGTGACAATGACTCCTCGCTTATTCGGGTCCTCGACTCCTCGAGAATCCGGTGAATTGGGAGGATCCCCTCGCTGAGGCGCGCCCGGTATTCGGAGATTATTTCGTCGTGCAGACGACACTCGCCCGGGTCCAGTCTCCGGGGATTTGAGTTCGCCTCGTACTTTAGGGTTTTGTATTCCCCGGGGGAGAGCGATGTGCCCTCTGTGTCCAGGGGCATACGCTCCGGGATCTCCTCGTAGTGATGGTCCTCCTTCAGGGAGTCCACGAGCTCCGAGTCCGGGCTCAGCGGGGGAATCCACACGAGAAATGCCGGATCCATACCCAGGTAGGAGCCCGGCGCTGCCCCAGCGTTCACCACGTTGTAGTCGTAGTAGTCCAGCTCCAGGTCGGTCTCCGGATTCGCCAGGCTGAACTCTGAGCCCGGACCCTGCAGCAGGCGCTCACGATTTCTCCGGTCTTTTGTCTCCTTTCCACAACGCAAAGTTGAGATGTTGGAGGAGGTGCTCGCTGGCGAAAAGCCCTGGAATTTCACGGGGGTTTTAGACCTGGGGGACAATTATTCTGTCACGTCCGGTGATTTCGGGAGGGGTTTAGCCTCCGGACAATCTGGGGAGATTTTTCTTGGATAATCGAGGGGGACACTAAAAATAATAAATTTTTAATACAATTTATCAGGACAATTTGGAATTCGGCCGCCCATGCTCTCGACATTTGACACTAAATCTGAATTTTTTTATAATAAAATACGCGAATGGAATAATTTGAGGCGCATTTTTTCATTTGAGAGATTTTGGACGGCATTTCAGCTGGAGAATAGCGAGAATTTTAGGACCAATGTCAAATGGAATTCTAATGCCTTCTAATGTTTTCTCAGTCTCGATCGTTATCAAGATAATTGCACTGTTGATAGCATGGGTGAATCGAGTGGTTCTGCTCTATCTCATTCCGCTACGTTTCATCAATTTGTTGAGGGACATTAATTGTTCCTAGAGGATTGGAAGTGCGTGAGATGTGCTCGTGTTGATGACTACTCTATTTCTGGAAAAAAAAATCCACTGAGGACTGGGTCCAATTCGTGAGTGAATGCGTTTTGCGAAGAAAAGAAAAATCAATTGAGAATTGAAATTTTATTAAGCGAGTGAGGGTGAGCTCGTGGCAATTTAAATCGTGGGGAAGTGGTGAAAATTCGACTTGTTGAAATAATTCGGCGAAAGTGTCTCCTGAAATCCCAAACCTTCAGAGATTTTTTAAAGAACGCAATTAGTGAGAGATTTTGCTGGATCAATTAAATTTTGGCATTTGTTTCACCACTTCACTGATAATAATTGAATAAAAATAATTAATGGCTGGAGACAGTGAGGAAATTATTGAAAGCGAAATAAGGAAACCCATCCAGATTATAACGACACTCTAAGCATTAATATTCTCGCATATCACGGCTGGGGATACCTTGAATTGGAGTATAGATGGTTTTTGTTGGGCTAGGCTTACGTTATTCGCACTGTTGGAGCCGCTCGTCGTACTGTAACGGCGATCGTTTTCCGAGCTCGACGCCTCCTCGGATACGGGACTTATTGGACCAACTGTACGGAGTCTGCAACATCAAAAGGCAGCGGGACAAGCCCCAATAAATTTTCCGATGGTCAAGGAAATGTGATCTATCGATTTTCCCCTCGACTCTCGTAATTGACTTACGGGAAATTGAGGGGACACTCGTAACGTCAATTTAATGCCGAAAAATATCGCCATTTCTCTAAGAAATTCTATCGCTCGAAATCTAAAAAATCTGCTTCAAAATATTTAATAGAGAGGGAAGAAGAATTTTTTTTAGAGAAAACGCGAGACTTTTTCCTCATCTTTTTTGTGGATTTGAATGACCAGTTTTAATGCCGTAATTTATGATTGATTAGACGTGATGACCACATTTTCGTGGCTTTGAAGTTTAAAAGTATTAGAGTGAATGACAATTATGGAGATAACTGAGTGATTGCATTTGGCAATTTTATTGATTGAGAAGTGATAGAGAAGTTGAGATAAAATAATTGCTAAAAAAATTGTAAGCTGCCAGTTTAACGATTAATCAACTATCTCGCCAATTGACTTCTCCATCTCAGTGAATCTAGTCTAAACACACAGAATAATAACAAAATAATGAATAAAAGTGCTGTGCCCATGGATAGCCATCTCAAAGATGCATTTGAACGTAAGAATATGAACTATTTTCTATTCATGCACTACAATCCCCCATCTCCATTAATATTACGTTATTTGAATTCCATTCCGCAATTCTCGAGAAGATTGCAAAAACACTGACGATAATGCTAAAAGAGAATAAAAAAAAAATGCACTCTATATTAACAGAAAATTACCAGGTCACTTGATAAATAAAATAATCATTCATTCGTTGTTAATGCTAATTGTCTTTAGTCTGATAATTGGAGTAATAAAATTAGAGACTGGGCGAAATGCCCTAGAACTTACTTAACTGGTCTGGCAAATTTAATCTCAGGCTGGCCAATAGTTGTTGTACTCGATACCGAGGAACGCCTCGATGGAGTACTTCGTGCACTCGGTACTATTGTTTTTTGAGAGCCACTCTCGTCGTTATCCTTCTGCTTTGGGGTAATTGACTCCACGCTCTGCGCCTCTTCCACTCTGTTATGTCAAGAAAATTCATGCAAAAATGGGGGGGGGAAATCAATTGAAGCTCACGAATGTATTTACTTTTCAATTATAAATATGAGTGAGTAGGTAAATTGGATTCTTCCAGGTGGAAAATTAATGTTTACCTGGTTTTAGAGGCTTCATGGAGGTAAATGGGAAAAGTCTATTGTATTTTACGGTCGAACATTGAAATGATAAATGAGGTGAGCCTCGGGGAAAGACGTGCGCCGACGAAAGCGAACAGGCTCGCCGATAATTCTTGTTCAGGGCAAAATCGCGAGGTGGAAATTGCGGAAAATGTAGAGGAGAATTTGGGAAAGAATATGTTGTCCTTTTTTCACTGAATTTCATGATTTGTTTCCTTTTTAATTATTTATCAAATAAATGAGGACTCAAATTGCGATCTTCCAGGTAGAAAATGACCTCTTACCCCGCTTAATTTTCCTTACGCCAGAAAAGATGAATTACTCGTTGTATTTTAGTATTGAAGATTAAGAGAAAGAGTGAGGTACGGATTATGGACATTGCATGTTCCGCATTCCTGATTCTTTTCATCTATTCTATAATTCGACGAATGCATTTGCTCGAGGCAGTCAGTCTTCCACGTCAAGAAATTCCTCATATCTTTTATAAAATTGAAGGTATAAACTCATCTTCCTCTCCAGAATTTAATTAAATTGACAACTGCTTTTCAAACGAGACTGCATAAACAAATTCATAAAAATCTGAGAAAGCTCACTAGTTTGTACAGACCTAGTTCTTTCAATCACAAATACTCTTTGTGCCTTACATATTAAAAATAGCATTCTTCTCCGCCGTTATTCGCGGAAAAATATAACGAGAGAGGAATACAATTCTCAAAATGCGAAATATTAAAAAAAAATTAACTACGTCAACAATTGTTTCGTAATAAATCAATAAAAAAAATCATCGCGGAACGTATGTTATTTCGAACTGCCTCCTCTCACTTTTCATTAAAAAATGGGCTCCAAATTTCGCCGAATATAAAAAAAACCTCTACAAGTGTCTCGCGTTCATCAATAAATCTCGCCATTGCATTCAAACCTGCCTCCGAAAGCCCCAGAACTCTATTTAATTCCCCTCCCCAAAATAATTAAAAAGAAAACGGCTCCTAAAACTTCAGAACATGTCCCGGAAAAAAATCCTAAGCCAATCACCGGCTGTTATTCACGAGCGAGGAGTAAAAAAAAAATTGCCGATAAAAATCTAGAACAAAAGAAGCCCAACGAATATTAAAAATCCCGTCCACATATTTCGTGTCCATCAAAAAACGCCCGACCTCGCGTTTGATACTGGCCGAACTCTCCCCACGCCTCCTACATCGAAACCAGGTAAACAAAATTTAATTTCGCCCTGGCACAGAAAAATGACAAAAAAAAATTAAAAAATGAAGGTATGACATACTCCGCTTGGGTCTCCGTGCTCTCATAGCCGTCCTCAAGATCACCAGTGGCTTCCTCGAGACGTCCGTGCCCCGATGATCCCCTCCGCGATAATCGAACGAGGGAAACAACTTCTGAGATTAAAGTTGCTGAAGAAATAGCTCTCGCACGTCTGGCCAAGCCCTGCATAGATCCACTGCAGGCTGCAATGAAAGGGGGGACTTTTGTAATTAACTCCACCGTAGATAGTGTCCCACTCAGAAGTTTTCCATAACTTATCCTAAATTTCCCTCCCCCCGTGGAGGACGAGGGGGGTAGGTGAGGGGTAGGTGAGGGGCAAATTAAATAATTCCATCGAAATAGTGAACTAGGAAATTTACACACTTGAATTGTCAGTTAGACTGTCGAGATCCTCAGCAACCTGATACTTTCTGTATTTGACTGCATACTGGAGTGCGAGGAAGATGGAAACGAGAAACATGAGTAGTAGGAGTGATGCGGCCGCGAGATGAGCTGGGGAAAGCCACATTGCCCAGCGACCAGCAGCAGCCATGACTTTTGGACCAATGAGGACTGCGGTTGTGTCCGCTGTTCCATTTTCCATCTGAGGTTTCACTGTAAACCGTCCATTAGGATATCAAATTACGGGGGAAGTCAGGGTGGAAAAATAGGGAAATAGAGGTGGAGTGGAAATGACGTTTTGGGGTGGAGAATTTTGGGAGTTTGGTCGAGTGAGTTTAGTCATCGGGGCATGTGGGATAGGTTTTAATACTGGGGGGTATAGAGGACTTTACATTCAGATTTTAAGAGAGCAATTAAAACTCTCGAGGTCTCTAAATAATAATCGAATAAATAAATTATGAGCTCAACGAAAATCGTCGCATTTTTGACAAAGTTTAAGGGAGACTCTAGAGAGAGGATTTTTGACACATTTTCAATCAATCAAAACGAGGAAAAATCGCTCGGGCGTATCGCCACTGAATTCTACACAAACGAAATTGATTTTTTTTTTTTGTAACTCACAGAATATCGAAGCATGAGCGAGAAATCCACCGACACAGGAACCTCTGGCTACCACAATTTCATCACTGAAGAACTCGAGGAGGAGTCTCTCTTCACTCGAAATTATTGTCCCAGATTCTGATGGACTTTTATCCAATGCAATATCAGCTAAGAGTTCGGCACTCAACGAATCGCCGTCTCGTGCTCTCACGTACTGTCCAGGGCATGGGAACTTTGTTTGATCGAAGTGGAGTTTGATCGCGTATTCTGCTTCAGTCTTTCGGCGGCGGGAGGGAAGAAAAAAGAGCAGAGGACATTTTGTGAAATAAAAATCAGTTGCAGTGTCAATAGTACTCTCTACTTTTTTAAATTCATTAGAAGAAGAGAGAGCGAGAGAGAGAGGAAGGACCAGAGTACACTCGAACTCTTCAACAATTGATTGGTAAATTAAATCTGGAGTTGAAAATTCTCTCAGTGGGAACGCATTTTCAAATGAAAGATATTTCGAAAAATTGTCAAGATATTTAATTAAAAGTTTACTAAAAAAAATTCGAGGAGAATGTTTTAAAGACTGGCTCATAATTTGTTTTAAATAAAAGGTGGAGTATTTTATCGTTTTCCACTGTTTAATTTTTTCATTCCAGTTTGAAAGAGAGTTTTTGAGAGATCTGAGGGGGAAAAAAGATTTCTGCGATTCCGGGTATGAATTTAAAATTAATGATTCGATTTATTTTCATTTCTCCCCAGCTTTTGCTAATCCTCATTACCTGTATCAGCCAGAATGATCGTCCTGGGCAGGCGCGCGTGCTAGCCGCCAATATCCTCCTCTCAGTTTCATTTCGCAGATTGACAAGACACCCACACCGGCACTTGTTGCCAATTTCCGCAGTAACCTCCGGTCTCTCAACCGCGAGGCCCTTTCCATGATTGCACTCCCAGTCGTTTGGTGTCAAATTGCTGTTGAGATTGAGCACACTGGAGCCACCGCAGGGCTCAGTTTCCACAGCTTTTCCCTGACAGAATTTAGCACCATAACGTGGAGGTGGATTGTCACAGAATCTGTAGCGGTTTCGAACACCACCCACGCAGGTGCTGCTGCAGGGACTCCAGGGACTCCATTGGCCCCAGCCGCCCGCATCACTGTCTGGTAGAGATAATAGACAAATGGAGGAAGAATAATTGAAAAGTTTGTTGTGAGTCGGTTGTCAAGTGGAAATTCGAGATAAGTTATCATTGAAAATATATTGTCAGGGGAGAATATTAATTTCCTCGACAGAGGTAAAATTCTATTTTTAATCAGTCAATTAATAATCCCCCCTAATGATTAAAAATTACCTCAATTTTTTTTTCTAAGTCCCCTCTTAATTCGCGAATTTTACTCACTCAGAAAATTTAATTTCAGAAGAAAAAAACCAGAGCTTCTGTCCCTCTTTTCCGTTTAATCTGACAAATCCACCTGATCCTAATCTCCAAGCCCAACAGCATGGCCATGAGATTTTTCTCTGAACCATCATAAAAACTATGATGAAAGAGCTTCAAACATATATCCTCATTGCCATTGCAATTGTTCCCCCACTTCGTTCCATCTTGATCTCCTATCATTCGACTGATTCCCTTTCACGAGCCTTGAAATAGGCTCATGGGATCGGTTTCCGGGGGATGAAAGCCTGCCGAAGTAAGACGAGATCTCGAAACACTTTCTCAAAAGCCCACGTATTAAACTTCATGACACGCGTCGACTTTTTCAATTATTGTTGGTATAAAATTTCCAATTTAACTCCGGGTGGATTTATTTGAGAGAAGTATTTATTTTTAAAAAATAGAACTTCTCCAGACGAATATCGTTCATGTGATTTTGAGGAAATTTCAATTATGACAAATATATTGCTCTGGAGGATAATTAGATTTGTCATAACGTTCAACAAATCTCAATAATTCCTAAAATTAAAAAATCTGGTACAGAAAATACGAAATTTAGAAAAAAAAAAATGATAATTTGGGAGTTCATCCCACGTCACCTGAAAAATGCTAAAAAATTGAATAATTTTCTAAAGTAACTGAATATTTGGCAGAAATAATTGTTTACCCAGTACGAACTTCCCCACCCGCAAAAATAGTTACAGCGACCCCAATTTCCCTTCACCTTTCCACCCCCCAGAATGAGTAGAAAAGAAAAAACGAAAAATGGTGATAGTGAACAGATGGATTTCCCAGCTTCTCTGCTCCCTATTTAAAAATACTTTGGCATAAACTCGCCACGGATAATGCTCTACCGTTTACATTAACCCTGTCGCTTAACTCACCACCGAATGATTGAGGAGAGAAAAGTGTGATTAAAAAGCAGAAAAAAATCCCCCATCGTTGGTAACAGACGAGTAAAACAGAATAGATTTACACCGCGGGGTCATAGTTTACATAAAACTAAGTTGAGGTCGGTTTATATGCAAATTAAAATAATTCCATTAGCTTTAACCCCCGGTATTTACTTTCTCACTCCCCCTTTTTCCGCCTCCACACACCCCCGGGCCATTCAACCAGTGTCACGACGACACCTGGAGTAATTTCATTGTTGTACGGTACCATTGGTAATTAACTCTCACAATTATTCTCCTGATTTACGATTTTGTCATAATTTCACTCGAGTACTCTGTAACTTATCAAATTATCATTATTGATCCTAAAGTGATTGTCAAATTATCAGTACAATTTTTCGTAACTTCCTCAACAAATTCCAAATGCCTTTGCCGAGATAAATATAATAATAATAACAACAATTATTACATTATTATTGCAGGAGATTATTATTGCGCTGTAATGAATGGAGATAGAACAGTTAAATAAACCCGAAATAAAATTCGTAGTAAATATCAAATGAAAATTAAAAAAAGCATTGGTAACAAAATTTTGTTAATCAATGGATTTTAATTGATAAAAAAAAATTGCGCTGATTCGCCGAGAGAGTATTTCCAGAATTATCATAATTTCGATGAGTACGAGTAACAGTTTTATTATGTAGCAATGGAAATACCCATTAACTCTCTTAATTACCCCAGCAATAGCCTGAGATATTTACGCACTCATTTACACTGCATTACTTTGATAACCCGACTCATTTGCCAACCGTGTATTTTCTATGAAAATTTTCCTCTCGCTTGTGTGGAAGGTCATTCATATGAATTTATGGAAACTAAATGACATGTAGTTCGAGGGCCGCATTACAGATCAATTGAAATATTGTACAATCGGTGGGTGTAATGAATTCTCTATCAGTTACGATCGCACGTTACGACCACGTTTACCTCGCGGATGCTAATCGTTTACGAACACCACTCACAGAATATTCTGTTTAACGACTGGCACGCATACAGCCACTCAGTGATAGGTAATTAATTATCAGCGATTAAATTGTGGGCATGCAAGGCTGTAATTAAGTGTACAAATTAAAAAAAAAATTGAGAACGAATTTTTTCGATGCAAATGAATTTTGAAAAAGGTGTAACCAGCGGCGAAAAGTGGTCTTTCCACTCGTGTGATTATAATTTATATAATTAGTAATTATGGATTGCCTGGAATGAATAGAAAATTTTATGAAAGAAATTAGAGGGAAGCTTTTTCATTATTAAAAATTGCTGGGTAAATTCTCGTTGAGATACCGTACAATTGATTTAACAAATCAATTAACTCATTAATTGATTCATTGATGCTATTACAATCTGATATGCCGAGTGAGAAATTAATGACGAACAATCTCCGATAATTGTCTAAAATTCCAATAAATCCAACACGAGCTGAGATTTAAAATAAAAATTCATGAGATGAAATCCCGGAGATGCCAGATTATTCCCAAGGTCCTTAATTAAGACTCATTACCAGCGTCTTCGGGTATTTCTCCATTATCCTTCACGGATTCTGGGTCATCGATCGATACGCAGCCGATGTATTATCCTCGTACATTTGATAAATGCATAAACTTCGATGGGCAATCGCTCCCGAAGTGCTGTCGCGAGGGCCGTAATTCTGTCCCATATCAACCGAACTTTATCTGGTATAGCTTGTGTATAATGCGCTTAAGACGATACTAAATGAGATACAACGGCTGCAACTCGTGAAAACTTCACGATGAATTTTGATTATGTAACGAAACTGTTTTTAATATTTTTTGTATGAAATTTTAATACTCAAGTTTTGGATAATTAAGCTCCTCCAACGGTTAAGGAAAATTTAACTAGTCTTGCCAGTTCATTGGGTCTTTTGAGGACGGACGAGGGAGTTAATTGACTGTTAGGCGGAGGAAAAATGGCTTTTGTCCATCCATTGGAGGAGTTCAACTCATTTCACATACAATGTAATAATCCCCGAGAGTAAAATCATTCTCATCATGGATACCTAATTAAAATTACCTGCAAATGATACCCTGGGAGCGACTGGACTTCAAAAAATTAAATCATTCTCTCGAGTGAATAAATATTTGGCAAAAATCAGGAGAGCATTTAATTGGCAAAATTTTATGCTTCCCCCCCCCGTGCAATTGATCGTAATATAGAGCTAGGGCTGTGCACCCAATCAATTTTACCTTGAACTGGAAATGTAGGAATGCAATCCACTCTGACTTCCGCCATTGCGTTGTTAATGGCCTGGCTGACGTAGACGAAGCAGTACTCGACAAATTTCTCGGTGAATATCTCACAGTCAAATGTTAGGGTGTGCTTGCCGGGTGGGGCTTTAAGCTCAGCAACGTAATGGAGAGTTGATGGTGGTGCTAGGGATGCTACGTCCGCCCTCAGCCGGCCATACACCCTGACACGATCCTCCTGGAGACGACAGGATGGATACTCGAAGAGCACGGAGAGACCCCCTGAATTACCATCGCACGGGTAAACTGATCTTGCGTGCACGTTGAAGACGTATTGGTTTGATATTTCAACCTGTTCAACCAGAAATTACTTTGGGATTCTTTCAGATGGTAGTGGCTGGGTTAATGGATGAGGGATGGAATTCACTCGTGAAGTGGTGAACGATGGGTGAGGAAATTTATCGGGGAGCAGCGCCAGATCCACCGCAAGCTTCCACTCAGGCTTTCAGTAGGGCCTTTTTTTTCATACACAATTGATAATCTATAAATTATCAATTGAATATTATAATTTATTTACTCTATTGTTATAGAAAAAAAATCAGTGCAACTGGAAATTAGAATAATTAAATAGTAATGGATAAATTGGCGTGAATGATGGGAACTCTTGGAGACTTTTTTCCTGTGCTCAAGATTGTCAGTTAATTTTGGAAATTTATTGTTATTTGGAATACCTTGATATAAGCGGAGATCATGGGGGCAGTTGAATTCGCATCGGTCGGCTTCAGCCTCAGTGCGTAATGCCCGGCTAATCCGAAAAATTCACAACGCATGTAGAGAATTTTTTGCACCGGAAAGCCCTTGATTTCCTCATTGTACAGCATCTGTAATTTTAACATGGCTTTTTGTAACGCGAAACCTGCCACCGGGGGCTTCCGGTTGAACTCAGGATCGTCGGTGTTATTTTTTTGTTAAAATATGAATAAAATTAATTGAACAAGCGGATTGTCTTCAGTCGTATCAAATAAAATTAAATATTCCCGGCGTCCCATCAATTTTTGCGTTGACTTTTAAATAAAAATTGTGAATTAAAGAAATTGTAAAACAGAAAATAATGAAAAAGAGTCAGTTTTAAGAGATGGGAATTTTCATTCCACGAACGGATGGCGGAAAAACTTTTGCCAATTTTTTGTAAACGACCGGCTCCCTATTTATTTGATTCTGGGGAATCTTTCCGGTACCTGGGGCATACTCCGATTTCTCGGATCACAGGATAACACACTGGCTCCACAGTAGATAAGTTGAAGTGAGTAAGTGTCAATTGGGAGTCCCTGGGCGGGTGCACACGAGATTCCAGTGTACTCGAGAGTCGCCAGAACTGGCTGGTCCGGGTAAGTGTTGAAGTGCTGGGGCTCGAGAGTGAGGGATGGAGTTGGCCATCTCACGTCCAGAGTTGTTCTCACCTGTCAGAGAAAAAAAAAATGTCTCGGGTATTAGAGATTTGCGGCCCGTGTAAAAGGATTTTCCTCCAAAATTTCCCAGAAAATTCTTCTCCCCTTGACACATTCAGAATTCGACATTTTTTTTTCGATTTTATTTTAGAAGAGCCACGAGATATTTCCGAAAGGACTCCCAAGGAAATTCCTATTTCAGATTTTCCCCTGACTGCGCCTATTGTCTCGAAATAACAGCTGACAAATCCCGCACTGTCAAGTTACCATTGAAAATGTGAAATTGATTGTCTAATGAGACCAAGAAATTACCCATGCGCATTAATTGAATAATCCCCCTCTGACATACCTGCATATTACTGAAATCAGTGAATTTTGAACTAGGTGTGACAGAACTGCGCTGGAGTACAAGGGAATAAGCTCCACCACGAGCGAAGAATCCACATGGAACAGTGAGCGAGACATTTCCAGTTTGTACCATTGGAGTTTCGACAGTTACCTCGCCAACAAGTTCCGACGTGAATCCATCCAACCGCATAACTCTGAAACAAAATATTTTTCCCCAATTGAACACAAAATGTGCGTTGGATTTTTTCAAGAGAACAATTTTTTTTACAAACTCTCAAGCTGTCAATAAAACATCCCACGTGGAGTGAGCTCAACGAACGTCTCCAATCGATTTTAAACAAGGATTTATAAATTAGCAAAAGGTTTAAATGACGTATTTAACTGTCGACAATTATTAATTACGATAAATGAACTTTGACAAAAATGGGGTACCTGAGAACGAAGGGATCGCGATCCGGAGTCGGTGGCATCCAGGAGTCGTACTCCTCGTTATCCGTCTCTCCCTCCTCCTGCTCCATGATAATGTCCGCCTCCTCCTCGGTGGTGACTTCAGTTGTAGGTGCCTCTGTTGTTGTTCTCACCCCCAAATTCATAATAAACACCTCGAGATCGCCGGACAATGCCGTGTGAGAGGCGGCGACAATCAGACGCGAAAACAAAGTCTCCTCCATCGTCAGAGTCGGTTGCATTGTCCCTGCAAAAAAAAAAAATGAAAAGTGTAAAGTCTAAAGTCTTAACAATTCTCCTCATTAGGGCAGGCTCAAATGCCAGCTACAGGCATAATTATCCAAATTCCATAAAGAAAAGAATACTTCATTTTTGATAATCATAATTAGTGAAAGAATTTTTAATTAAAAATATTTTCGAGAATTGATCGACGAATTTTTGGAAATTCTTTGCATAATTAATTTCATATCTTGCCGAGGGTTGAGTAATTGAATAATATTTTTGTATAAATTGCCAAATTAAACCATTGAATAGGCGATTTCTAATAAATTGCGAATTTTTAACAAAAAAATTTCTTCAAATTTCCCCCAAACGTATCAGCAATTTCCGGCATGAAAAAAAAATCGCCAGAGCAATCGATTCCCCTTCACTTAACAATACCATTGGCTCGTAAACTGGCACAAACCGAAGTAAAATAAAATTTCCGCAAAATAATGGAAAATGTAAAAAAAAATGACGAGCAGAATGAGCTCTGGAGCATGCCCTGGACACCCAGAAAATACCATTAAAATGTAATAAATGTTTAGGTGAAGGAGTCACCTGTGCCCCCACCGAAGCCGGGGGTAACGAGATTCACATCGCAAAATCGATTTGCGCGGTTGGATACACGGGTTGGAAGGTGGCACTGGGGCTTGTTATCTATCACGAGGTATACCAGAGTTTGGTGCTTTTAGCACTGGGGACATATCAGTTCGACTGGAACAATGATTATTCACCTAACACGACGCGCACGTACAGGGTAAATGGGTAATATGGACATTGCTGAGATACCCGCGTCGCTGCCGCCCAAATCGACCATGGGAATGCAATATGTCGACGCGATAAATCAATCAATAACCGCAGCGGACGGCTCTATAATAAGCCATTAATTTCATTAAACATCCTGGCTACTGTGTTGATTAAATTTCAAATTTCTTCATTTTATTTTCAACGTCCGAGAGCTCTAAAGGGGCACCGCCACCTCAAAAAATCCATCGTAAATGTAATTCAATTAAAAATATGTACTCATTACACGGACAACAATTTTCTCTTCTCGGTTTTTTCTAGAGAATTTTCCCTGAAAATTCAGGGAAAAAAAAATGTGCAGTGCAAAAATGTGCAAAAAAAAATTTTGCATTTCTTTATTAATTGGATAATTAAAAAAATTGCTGTGTAATTATTAGGAAAAACAGCGGACACGAGAGACAATTGGAGAACTTGAAGCGGCCGCACTTGGGCCAAAAAAACTCACCCGATGAAGACTGAAGTGGAAAACTCGGGGAATCCCCGGAGGCCAGGGGCAAATTCCGGGGGAAAATTTTCGACGATAGCCCTCGACTCTCCCGCCACCGAAAAATCAGCCACGAAAGAGGCACTCGAACTGAAAATACGTCGGTTATGCAATCGGAATTCCCATTCCGTCGCCTACTATCAGAAATAACGCTTCGCGGTTCGTCGACGCCAAATTGTGGCATGTGTCATGTGCAGTCAGTTCCCAAGTGTCGCTACACATGGTTTACTAAAGCTACTGACTGCGTTGTAATCTCCCACGAGTAGCGCCAGTGGTCGATGATTTTTATCCAATTTCGCTCGTCTAATGTTTGATATGGTTGGATAAACAATTTGAGGTGTAGAAAAAATTAATGCGCAGAATTAATGGACTTTAATTGCATTTGTCTTGCGAGGAATAATTATTTTTCATTACTTGTGGACTGAGAAAAAAATTATTGTTCTCGGTATTTTGATATCCCCCGGATTTGCAATTCAATTAAATCAATAAGAGAATTCAATTAAATTATTAATTATTGTAATTAAAAATTTGTATGCCTAAAAATACCTGACATTTTAACGCAATTAATATTAAATTAATTCAGCGGGAGTGGCCGATGATTTTTATCCAGTTCGGCGCGTCTAGTGTTTGATATTGTTGGTTAAACTACTCGCGACATATCGAGTTACCCTACGCGCAATTGACAACATTTATCTGTGTGGATTAATTATTTTTAATTGCATTTGTCTTGCGAGGATTAATTATTTTTCATTACTTGTGGACTGAGAAAAAAATTATTTTTCTCGCTATTTTGATATCCCCCGGATTCAACAGTTCGGGCTATTGCAAATTAAATTAAATCAATAAGAGAATTCAATTAAATTATTAATTATTGTAATTAAAAAAATTGTATGCCTAGAAATACCTGACATTTTAACGCAATTAATATTACATTAATTCAGCGGGAGTGGCCGATGATTTTTATCCAATTCGGCCCGTCTAGTGTTTGATATCGTTGGATAAACTACTCGCGACATATCGAGTTACTCTACGCGCAATCCAAAACATTTATCTGTTTGGATTACACAAGGTCACTACTGGGGCTTCATCCGTATTTTCTGGGCTTCATCTTCTGTCGTAGGAGAAAGCATTTAATTGGATTTACGTGATTTATTAAAGCGAATTTTTTAGGGGCTCAATTAATCATTAATTAAATTCTTACACAATTCATTAATATCAATCACTCCGATTTTCCGCTGATTTAAAGAAAACAAAATTGTCAATAATCAGCGGTCATTCAAAGATCAGGCAATTCTTTTTTTTAACTACCATAATTAATAATTTAATTAAATTCTCTTATTGATTTAATTTAATTTAAAATCCAGGGGATATCAAAATACCGGGGAAAATAATTTTCTTCCCAGTCCACGAGTAATGAATAATAATTATTCCTCGCAAGACAAATGCAATTAAAAATAATTAACCGGCAATCATGAGTCCCCGATTTTATATCAGCAATTGGGAAATTGGTTTTAATAAATATTATTGGAAAAATGGGCATTCACGGGGGTCATGTCGTTTCCGGGCAATCTCAATTTTCCCATATCCCTCAGCGAAAACCTACAATACACGCACGGATCCGTGTAATGCCACCCGCGGGAAATGGTAACCCCCCCGGGGGGCTTCGAGATCTCGGCGATCCCTCGGCAAGTCGCCTTAGCAATTTGCACCTACACCAATCCAATGGGATGGACTAGTCGGGGTCGATAAAGTCCGTACGTCTTGACTTCACACGGCTCTCGGTACCGCCGCCGAGATACTTTTTCGTGTTTTGGTAATACTACTGCAAGGTTCAGAAGGGCAGACGGACGTCCCCGGACGACACAAGCCGCACGGAAAAATATATATTGAGAATTATATATTTATTCTATTAAATTGGCTCATTTTGAAAATTGAATTCCTATAAAATTAGATTGATTTAATTTATTTATATTTTATATATTTATATATTTATCTATTTTATAAGCTCCGCGGTTTCTGCTTATCGGGAATTTTTAATAATAAATAAATTCTGAAGACAAATTAAAAATTGAAGGAATCGCCGAGTGGAGAGCCGGAGGTTTTTTAATTTGAAGATTTTTTTAATAAAAAAATTGTGTCGTGAGCATTCCGTGTCTGAACCGCAGGAAGTGAAGTTGGAATTCACTAGAAGGCACTGGATTTCGGAGAGTCCAAGGCTTTTATCAGGAAATTTCTCGCGAATTGGGTTAGGGCCTCGAGGGATTCCCGGACTTTTTTGCTTTAGTCTTCTTTTAAAGAGTTTTTAAAGTGAAGTTCTCCAGCTCGCTTGAGTTCTCTCGAACTTTTCTTGAACATTTCTGTTGTCTGGTGTTTGTTTTTATGTGGTACTTCAATTAAAAAAAAAAATCAGGACAAAAAGTCGCTTTTTTTTAGTCAATTTTTCGCACAGGTGAAAGGCAAGTCCCCAGAAAAATCCGTTTCGAGTACTTCTGGCGATTGAGATTAATAGAAAATGTAAGGGGAAAAAAAATTATTGGCCTTCGGAATTTCTCTCGCGCCCTTATCCTCGAGATCTTCATGAAAAATACCTCATCTTCCGGACAGGGGGAGATATTTATGTCTATTTACGTCTCCTTTTTAATAATTCACGGGTGCATTTATTTCTCCAACATTCCGCGACAAAAAATTCTTCACACTATAATCCCATATCTCATCCGTTTCAGCGAGGGAGAAAAAAAAAAATTCGTCTCCCTAGACGCCTGAAGTAGGTACAAATCCCCAGTTATGAAAAAGAACATCAAATGAGCATTAAATAAATTTAAATGTCGCCCCTAATAACATTGTTCAAAAATGTTGCCTGAATTTTGCCGGGGGACTTGGAATTCCATGGCATGAAAATTATTGCTAAGGAGTCCCTGAAGTGTAATTATTTTTTCTAACAGTGTCGACATTTTTTTGAAATTCCACGCTATCGAAGAATCCAAAATCCTTCGAGTAAAAAAATATCAGGATTTTCCCTGTCCCAACACTTCGCGATTCTTATATTTTTCCGGTGGGAAAAATCCCCCGCCCCCCCCCGACTCGACAACAGAATTCCAATATGTAGGATTTTTCCGCTATCTCGTGTGATTTCTCGGGTTGAAGAATGCGGTATTCTCCAGCTCTACCAAATTTTTTTTTCCCCCTCGAAACCCTCCACACCTTAACCAAGTGGGTTCCAAAGAGGCCTGAGAGCTGTTTTTTTCCGAGTGCACACTCGTCTGTAGTGACACAATGGCCGTTCACTATGCCAGCGGTCTATTCTATCTTCAAGTATCAGTCCTTACCAACGAAAAGCGAGCGCTCGCCTACTTTCCCCGTTCTTTTGTGAATTTTTCCACTTCAGATAGACAAATCTATTTGCGTTACGTCAGAAAGACCGAAAAAAATTCTCCCCCAAAACTCCAAATTCTCCAAACGAATATATTTACACAGGATAATTAGACTTTCGATGAATCTCCTCAATAATTACTAAAATTTACAAAGTTTAGAAAAAAGTAATAATTATTATCAAATTTATAATAATTCTCCCCAGCAAATGAACAGTTGGAAAAAATAATTTTTGTTCTCGTCCCTAATCCTCTCTAAATAAATCTACGTCGCCCACCAAATTTTAATAAAAAAAAATCACGATATTTGCGCGTTAGAAAAATACTCCTCAATTTGCGTACAAATTTGACAAATAGAACGCCAAATGAAATCCCCCAGAATGCGCCCTTTGATACATTAATTCATGACAAAGTACAGAGCAAAATAAAAGTGAATATTTCTTTGAAAAGTTTAGTCTTTGAAACCCAGCGCCATCCAATTCCACCGGCGTACATTCAATTCGTTGGAGTAATAGTCGAGTGGCAAATAGCAAAGCTAAACTCTTTTACCCAAGATTTTATTACACCGTTGACTCCTGGTCTTAATGCGTTGAGATCTACGTATACTAGGCAGCGAAAAAAAAAAAAGAAAAAGTAGCACGACAAGAGCCGGAGAAACAAAGGTAAAAGTTTTAATGACCCGACCGGCAAAATACAGCCTCGTTGTTATAACCCTTGTTCACTTGCCTGTTCTCAAAAATAAAAATTGAGAATGGAGTTGAGGGAAGAAATGAAAATCTGCAAAGCGAGACTGGAAACTCCAGCGATGGTGAATTTAATGGTCTTTTATAGGAACCTACCGGCGAATTGTGGAGTGTGAAAAAATATTGTTATTATTATTTCTAACTTCAAGTGGTGGGAAAAGAATTTTCCGATATCCCCAGAATTTTCGGGGACTTCGGCTTTTTTTTTTCAATTAAAAAATTGATCAAGCGATTTATTTGACAGTTTGATTGAAGACTGAGGGATAATTTGAATTAAAGGTAATGGAATTTTATAAAAAATCTGATAAATTATTGTTGGAAACTGCAAATTGTGAGGAATTGACGGTCCACTTAAGGCAAAATTTGAGTTAAAAAAAATTAAACGGAATTTTTTTGAAAAATGTGAACTCTGAATTTTCATTGAAAAAGTTGGTCGACAATTGTCATTGTTTTTGTCGCCGCTAGTTTGTCTTGTGGATAGAAGAAAACGTATGTACATACGTTATTTTCTCCACTCGTATGTAAGATAATCCCATGATGTACGATATCACTCGATGATAAATCCCCGGGCCAAGAAATACATCCAATCGTTGAGTAGATTGGGACAGATTTTTCACATGCACGAGCACGACAATTTATTCACCAGCGGAGATTATTTGTGAGTGTTATGAATGGCAAGTTATCACACAGGGGCGAGGGCCAATCTGGGGAACGTTATCGAGATAAAAAAAAAAATAACTGAGGGAAAAGTGTCTCCGGAGATCGGCTGATGATTTGAGAGACGTGAGATTTTTTTCTACTTTAAAATATTGAATTATTCAGGGGATGTCACCTCGAAAAACGAACCTCAACTTAAAATACTCCGGGAACAGATTCGCTGACACTTTTCACGTCAAACCGCGTATGAATAAAAAGAAATATTTCAATATTACCCCGAGGAAGAATTTATTTTGCTTCTTCAAAATAAATTCAATTTTTTTTCTGTAAATTTACGGAAATAAAAAAATCATCTGTCAAAGAAAATTTGGCAGTAAAAAAACATCAGTAGATTATTAATTTGAGCTTAATTAGTCCCCGAAAATCGCAGCAGTCAGTTGAATATTTTTTTAAATAATTTTTTAGAGATTTTTGAATGACGAAAATTATTCGGAGAATTTTTTTTCTTTTTTTTCTAGAATTTCCTCAACTTCTCGTCATTACTTTCTCACCAGCTCCGCCAGTTATCGATCCCTCTTTTCCTCAAACAATGGTAACTTATAGGTGTGTACGCACGTGCAGGGTCAACGAATTGGTCCCACTGGGACTGCAAATGTGTGTTTAGGTCGTGCGGTAGTAGAACCGCAGCAAACTCGAATATTAGTTATTGAACTTTGCTAATTGTATGATGAAGCTGCGTTAACTTCCAGCCGTCTCATTCAGGGAATTTCAGGGAGCAGTTGAGACATGAAACTTTTCCATGAATGAGACGAGAGGAATTGTGTGAGTAATTGCGGTTTTCTTACCATATTTCAGCAAAATGAAAATTATAATCCGTAACGGCGACCATCTGGACGACCAACTCATGTCCACTTCGTCATTGGGGACTGGCTCAAGTGAGAGCTATTCTGCAATGAAAAAAAAAAGCATACATAATTAAATAATAATTAATGGCCCCACTTAGTTATCCTCTCCCACTCCAACCAGTAAAATTGAGCGATTGCTCAGTAGAAATAAAACCAGACGTTTGACAAAAATTAAATTTTTGTTCTGTCTTAAATTAAATTCTCCCAATCGCTCCCCAAAATTTATTGGCCGCGCATTAAAAATTCCCTGAACGTGTCCACAATTTTTGTGGCAATGCCGAATTTTGCGGATTCTATTTGAGACGTTAGAGCGACAATTTTTACTGCCAAAAATTTTACCGGGAAAATTATTTAATGTTCGAGAGAAAATTCTTGTCATTTTGTCGGTGGAAGATTGTCTTAGGATTGTTGAAAAGGAGAGAGCGATACACTCGACCTAACCGAAAGCTACACGGCTTGTTTACCGGGATATCGGGAATCGGAAGGACACCGCAAGTGAATTAGTCCGTCCTACCTCCCTCCTACCCATTACTCCTCCGTGAATCCTGTTCAACTGCATATAAACCACTAGCATCGATATATTGAATCGTTCGAGGATAGGATATGACGTATAGCCAGTCACTGGGGGGTCAGTGTTTGTCTTGCCTCACCGCAAACAATTCCATCCCATTCCCCCATGAAATATCTCCTCAATCCCATTATGCTCTGTTTGTCTACAACAACAACAATCATTTTGAATTTTCATTTGCAGGAGAAAAACAAAAGTCGTAACAATGAGCCCTCACAATTTTCCATTTTCATTATTTCGATAATTTCATGGACGCTCAGTTTACTTTAACTACTTATCAAATGTGTATTATAAAATGTTTTGTATGAAGGAATTAATTAATGAATGAATGGATTAATTAATTTAGTTGCCATTTTTTTTTCAATTTTTCTTCTGTAAAATCACAAAAATCAAGTCAGAATTTTTATTGACACGAAAATCCCAGGATTTCGACATTAAAAGTTTAGAAAATTTTATAGAGAAATCCTGTGAAGACATTCTCATTATTTTTTTATTAAAAACAATTTTTTTCGACATGTTTATCTCATAGTCGTACTTTAAAATTTTGGAAGAATTTGTTAATGGAAAATGAAAAATTGATTTGGTGACGAAAATTTATGGAAATTTAGGGAGATTGTTTGAATTGACAATCAGTGAAACAAAATCCAATTTTTAAATAAATTTTGTTTCACTTTTTCTCCGCAAGTTTCAGTTAATTTTAGGGGAAAATTACCCGACAAAATATTTTCCCCGCGTTTAATTTAAACGCACTCGATCGATATCACGAAACTGCTGAACACACCCGAGGTTATCCAATGTGTACAGCGATCAGAATGGACAGGATGTCCTCAGTTGGGTTGATGCACGATGCATGTTCAAGCACGTGGCACCTTTCCTCATGAGTCCCTCAAACGTTCCAACGACGTGCAACGTAGAAACTGGCACTCATGGGTGGAATTTCAAATTAAATTGGGTTGAAAATTTCATCCCACTCACGTCCACGTACTCGTGAAAACATGAATCGAAGAGTGAGAGTGCTATCGAGACAAACGAGAGGTGAGGAATAATTCGTCGTCGCTTTACAACTCGAGAAGTAGCAGGTCTTCATGAGTAGATGTCCCCAATTGCGCTCGAAAAAAATTCCCTAAAAAATTCCGAAATTCAAAATAAAATTCAAAGATCCATTCCCTGGGCTCTCAATACCCGAATGTATCGTCGGAGTCGGTGAAAGGGGGAATTACTCCCGCAATTATTAATTATTAACCGAATGTAGAGCGAGCAAAGCCGATAATCGT
>JAPYZN010000150.1:0-77205 GCA_030522865.1 Psyttalia lounsburyi
TCACACACGCCTCACCCCTTCAAGTATCAAATTTATCTAATGGATTTATAATCCGCGAAATGAACATTAATTTCAATATACGCGCGGAGTCATTTAGTTGTATTTCTTTTCAATTTTGAAAAAAGAAGATTTGAAATTCGCGCCCGTTTCCCTTCGAGTTCGACTTCCAGAGCCTTCGATTCGACTTTCATGAAAGCGATTAGCATTCGAGTTTTCATTCGAGTGCCATTCGAGTGCTCATTCGAGACTCTCGATGCCTCTCTCTTATTATATAGGACAAGTATCAAATTTATCTAATGCATTTATAATCCGCGAAATGAACATTAATTTCAATAAACGTGCGGAGTCATTTAGTTATATTTCTTTTCAATTTTGAAAAAAGAAGATTTGAAATTCGCGCCCGTTTCCCTTCGAGTTTCACTTCCAGAGCCTTCGATTCGACTTTCATGAAATCGATTAGCATTCGAGTTTTCATTCGAGTGCTCATTCGAGACTCTCGATGCCTCTCTCTTATTATATAGGATTTGAACTCCTTGGGATTGACAAAAAATTCTTGTACAGAATTTTTTGTCAATTTTTCTCGTTAAATTTCCATTCTCCCTATTTTAAACATTTAATTTTTATATTCCAGTTTAAAAAAAATTATTTAGCTAATGGCGTTTGCAATCCTTTTCGTCTTTACTTACGTCAATTAACAAATTAATAATTACGGAGTGTGAAATAAATTTACAAGTACAAGTCTTTCTATTCGAGACGACAATAGAAATAATAATCATTGTAATAATTAAGTTCATTGGCACTCGCAGTGAGCTCGTCATGGCAAATGGCGTGAGACAAATCGTTGGATATCATTATTTGCTCTTTAAGGCCTTATTTACATGGAAAAAAATATCATCTTTACGATTGCGATTACCGAGAAATTAGAGTGATTAGATTTCTCGCTATCGTCATCGATATTTAAACACATCCACAGGCCGATGTCTTTTTTTTTGTGTTCAATTGTTGGGGGAGCTATTGTTGGCGTTAGATTGTGATTTATATTTTTTTTTTGTGATAAGTCGTTTTATGAACCTGGAGTTTTCAGAATTCGATCATTTATCTGCCATTTTGATTGTTTGCTGGTGTTATCAGCTGTTGGACTGTTTGTTGGATGTCACACCTCGCGTTTTGACTTTTGTTAAAAAATCGTCAACTCGAATATGGCGAACTCGGTGGCATAATTATGCTGTAATGAGGGATTATGGAGTGTGCGATTCGTGGAAACCCTGAATAATTTTATTCCCAAGCTCGCGAAGTTCTTTTGTTCGCAAAATATCAAAATAATTACACAATTTTGGCAGACACAGCCGCCATTTTTTTTCCATCCCAAACATCATTCCTCGTTATTTCCAAAACGACCGGATGAATAAAAAAACTTCAGAGGACACTCTTCTCGAGAATTTCATTATCTACAAAAACACTCTTATCACATTTTCTCCTATCATCCCTCGTTACGCCGATAATTCCGTATTTAATAGGACGAAGGTAGCGATTAAAAATGTACAAATTGTCTCTAAATGAAAATTAACAATAAAATCTCATTATTTTTGTTACAGACCGTGTGTTCCTGTTATGCAGAGTCACTTAACTCTCAAAAAATGCTGACAGCGATGTGTCCAAACTGCCGACACCGCTTCCCGGTACCGGGCTGCTGCAATCCCTCCCCCCAGGAGTCAGCCCTACCACCGGGTAATTGCAACAGTTACTACGGGAGTTTATTAGTGCCTCGAGGTTATCCAGGGGGTGGTTGTTTTATCAATGCTCCAACAATAATTCAGGGTCCAGCGATAATTCAATCGTCCGTTGACAATCAGAAGCTGGGAGCTCCGGGTGTCTTCAATGATCAGCTGTGGAGGGACCACGACAACTCGATCCGCCGTACGTCGCGCTGTCACGTGCCGCCAGACGTTCAGATAAATACAACGTGCGACTTGACAGGTGGAACAGTGACAATAACAACTCCAAGTATCCAGTCTGGGGGCTGTTTGATACAATCAACAGACTCTGGTTATCTCGTGCAAGCGCCAACGATAGAGATACGACCGAAATTATCAGGCGGTGGTTGTTTAGTTCAGAAGAGGCTCTCAACAGACTTCGCCGAGACCCTCTCCAACCTAAACTACTTCGAGTCACCCCTGACCTTCGACAGAATGGAGGAGATCCTGATGAAGACGGCGCCCAGTGGCTGCCAGGAGCTCCCAGGCGCCAGGAGTAACGAGGCCTCCTGCTGCTGCTGCTGTGGAAAATCTTCATCGGCGTCTAACAATACCTGCCCAACGACAGAGACATCTGGGAACAATTGCAGAAGCTCGTGCTCGACGTCTGGCAGCAATTGTCCACCGCCAGAGGCCTCTGGCAATGCTTTCACAACGTCTGGCACCACTTGTACACCCATGGAGACGTCGGGGGTGCAGATTAATGTCAATGCCACTGTACAATTTCCAACCAATGCTGGACAATGCACTGTCAACATCACAGCCACTGCCGAGAGCTCTGGCTCGAGGTCTTCAGGCAGTCCAACGACTGTTCGGGTGAGGAATAATTTTAATGGCGGCGGTCTGATGAGCCAGGGAGGACTTGGGGAGGAGGCCTATGTGCCTGGAGAGGACGCCAGGAGGGAGGATACACCCACTACGCCACTATCATGGCTGACACCCTGCCCCTGGGGATTTGATAATTTTGTGTCTGAGAAGGATGTCGCCCGGCTCCAGGAGATCAAGAGATTGTTGCATATCAGCGGCTGGTATCATGAGGGCTTGAGCTGGCAGCAGAGTGAGAAACTTCTCAAGAATTCGGAGGTCGGACGGTGGCTGTTGAGGGACAGCTCCGACAGCAGATATGCCTTTGCTGTCTCGGTACAGACCACAAGGGGACCAACGTCGGTGAGGATTCTTCATGCCTTTGGGAGGTTCAGGCTCGATGCTGAGCCCACTATTGCTCATGCCATGCCCACCTTTGATTGTCCTATTAAAATGCTGGAGTACTATGTCCAGTACTCGAGGAAAATCGAGGAGAATCAGAGGCACGTCTGGGTGGATTACAGTGGGCTTTTGTTCAGTCATATTTATCTTACTGAACCCGTTGTCAGGGAGGTCAGATCACTCAGCCATATGGCCAGGCTCGCTGTCGATAGGAGGGCTCTCGAGGGCAGAAATCTTCCGGCTCCTATCAGAAATTATATCAATGAGTATCCGTACTCATTTTGAGGTGGTGGCAAGGATTTTCCCGGCGTTTGGTGACCTTGGGGGGCGAGGGGGGGAGGCATATCTCGAGGGGAAATTAGTTTAATTGGGAATGAGAGAAATGGGAATGGAGAAAAAATACTTTTTATGCAATGAAATAGTTCACTGAGTTTTATTGTTCACTTTTTTTTACGGAAAATTCAGAAATCGAGTTCTCTCTCTTTCTTATTCTCATAAAAATTTTGTATCTCCTCGGACGAAAACGATAATTGATATTCACTGAATTAAAAATTGGGGTTTAATTTCGGGAATTATGAGTTGCGACTCGGGTTTATATTTATTTATAAAAATTCTGGGGGTTTATGTAAATTTTCAAGTGGTTAATTGAGACTGGACGCAGTGTCGCAGTCGAATGCGCAGATTGAGATTAAATTGCCGAAGTAATTGGGGGGGGGTGGAGAAAATTGTTTAATGATGAAATGTATATACTAATTGTATTTACACTTGCACTGGGGGGAATTAATTAATTGAATGGAGCGAACCAAAGAGAGTGGAGGATTAATAACAATTACGCCCTGACTTGCGACTTAGTATTACAAAATTTGTAAATTTAATATTATCGTCTTATTTATATTATTATCCAGCTTAGATGTTTCCAATTTGAATTTATTTTAGTCAATAATGCATAATATTTGAGTTTTAGGGAATTTGACGGATTGGAAGAATTAATATACGGGGGGCTAACGGTGTTTTAATCGACTAGTCTAGCGTTTATTTCAGCAGAATTTGCCTAATTATTATTTTAATTTGAACGATTGGTTTGATTGTCGGGTACCTTATACATACCCTGATGAACTGACGTCGTGGGGGGGGCTTGATTAAAAGGGGGTTCAGAATTTTAGTTTTCGTTTGTTTTTTTTTTATTTGCATGTCCGTCAGCTGTTTAGTTAAGAAAATTTGTTCAGTCATTTGTATTAATGTGGATTTTTTTTTGGAAATGGACGAGTAATTGGGAGAAACCAATGATTTTCCCCACTCTCAAATAAAAAAACCCATTATTTTAAACATTTGCTAATTTGTAAATATGGCATAATTCACGTTTGGAAAAATTAATAGCTCAGAACGACATTTGCCAATTTTTATTCCTAATCTAATCGTTTTTGTTACGTTTACAAAATCCCAAAATATTCAATAATCAAAACAAAAATTGTCAGGTTCGATTTTCGGTAAAATTTAATCTCAAAAAAAAATCCGTAACTCGCGAACATGTTCACTCCCTTCCGGGCCGGGTGTAATAATCCATCACCCCGAAATTCCCGTCACTCATTACCCCTGAATTACCGATTAAATCGTGCGCAGACACAATTTCCGACTTGCAGGAATCCTGCGCAAACGTCGGAAATTCGGTTTGCACCTGATATGATGATTATTTTTCCTGTAATTAGTCACGGGGTGCCGAGGTTGCCACGCCACCCGGGCCTGAAATTAAAAAAACAAACAACAAAATACTTTTGATCACTGCGCAATGGAAAAAAACAATTGACACCCCGTGGAGACCGGAAGTGGATTCATTTGTGTCTGCTGATGTCCACGAGAGGGTGGGGATGAGAGAAAGTACCGCAAACCTTTGTTTATAAACGAGCGCGTGCCTGAGATTATTGTCCTCAGATTGCAGATATTAAAGCAGTCGTTGATGAATAAATAAACAAATTAAGGCAATCGCCGACCAGCCGCGACGGCCAACCTCATTGCAATGCAAAGTCTATCAAACTTATCGTCTACAAATTACAAAAAAAAACAAAATTATATATTTTCACCTTGAAATGAATTACTGTGAGTGTGTGTGTGTGTAGAGAATTGTGAATTTTTCCTCGACGAGTGTGAATCGAATAACTTTAACAAAATAGTTGCAGACATCTCTATATTAGAGATCTTGTATTAATGTATAAACAATTTTTTTTTCTACTTTTAATTCAACGAATACAACTGGAAGTAATAGATAAATGGGTGGCTCACGACAATTTGAGGGGATTTGGGGGGGTAGGGGCGGCTCGATTGTTGAGCCTTGAACTGAGACTTACTGATAGCCCATAAACTGCCATTACAATTTAACGAATAACAATTTAAATAATTTAATAACTGAATGCTAGTTTGTGGAGCAGAGGAAATGAGACGGAAATTCTCCTAATGAAAGACTAAATTGTTTAGTTATTCGTTTTAATTCGGCGAGATAGCCTCGCGTTTTTATTAATTAATGATGAATTATTTTCAATTGCAGAGGGGAAACATGTATTTTATATATTACAAACAATAATGTATAGAATGAACAAGTTAAATTATTAAAAAAAAACAACCTATTTATTACAAACATTGATTTGGCTGGTGATTTTTTGAGTTCAATCCCGTGACTTGAATATTCTCTCCTGTTGAATTTTTTGAAGCACAAAAATTAATCCTCATTTCCTTAAACTGACCTCAGGGGCTCTGGGAACAGACGCTAATTTATTTAAATTAGTCAATGGCTGCAGAAAACAATAATAATGTGTGATGGGTGAGGTTATTAAATATGGATTTGTTATTTTGGGGCATAACAGATTTTTTACCCAAAAGATGGCCACGAATTCCAACGATTTTGGGTATTTTTTTTGTTCTTGGGGAATGAAAAATATTTTCTCACGTGCTAAATTAAATGCCATTGGTGACGTGGATGTTTTGATTACATTGATTACTCGGTTTCTGCCACTGCAACGTAAATATATCGCACAGGAGTGATGAGTGTTATGCAATATTCGAGGAACGTCAGCCGATGTTTCCGATGAAACACGAACACTTGTATTAATACCTTTTTTTTTTTAACTCGATGCTCAATGATCGTAATTGCATTCCTGCTCGATGTATACAGCAGTGAAAATAAACAGGCAGTGGAGGTCATTATCCGCGCCGTATATTTTTTGTTTCTGCATGGCTTTAGCTTGAGAATTGAAAAATACTCACAATTTTTTTTGCCAAAAAGGTCCCTCTGTTGACTAACTTCGGCATTTTTCTTCGATCAAAACCTTCAGGAAAATTGCCTGCTTATTTATCTGATTTAACTACCGCAATTAGCGGGTTTACTCGAATGCGCCGGCGAGTGGAGATGAAATGATTTTTGGTGGCTCGTTGAAAAATATTTCCCCAGCGACTGACGTTCCACATCCTAGAATCGTTTACATCCTTATAAAAATCCTAACGACGCAGAGGATTCACCAGAAGTGGCAATTTCCTCGGATGTCTTTGGCGTATACGACAGTTGTCCCAGTGGTTACCAGGAATTTCCATGGAAATTGCTTAAAGAGAAATCCGCAGACATAAATAACAACTTTTGACGTAACTCCGATGATTGGCGATGGCTCCGGCGGTTCATCACTTATTTATTCCGTTATAAACACGAGAGAAATTAAATATCACCATTCCCATGTTCGTGACGTAAACGCTCACGATTAAATTCCACGAAATTGTTATTAATCAAAATTGCACGTTTTTCTCTTCATTTAAGCCAGGACACACGAGTGATTAGATAATTATTGGTGACATGTGATGTTGATATGAGCTATATACTCAAATGGAATACCAGTGTGGGGAGACACGTGCTCACTGATCGCATATCAATCTGGGATAGCATTGAAAAATTCTCAGAAAATTTTATTACGTGAGTTGCAGTGTCGTTGGCTAATTTGCGCAGTTGAGTTGGAAAAAAAAATCCCGTGGATTCTGTGGGAAAACGAGGGAATGAAAGAAATAAATCATCGACGGTCAGCTGATTCTAACCTCTTCAATAAATAAAATACAAAGACAAATAAATAATTACAAAATTCATATTTACAAGTTGTCGAGAATAATGTCATAAGGGATTGGTGGATCCAATGGATCCAAGATACTTGGTAAAAGCAGCATAAAGTTGTCCAGCCCTGTGGGCCTCCTCGGCCCGGAGCTCCCTCAGGTCGCGCTCTTTGTCGACAATGGCCTCCCTCAGCTGCTTCCGCTCCCTCTGAGCCTCGGTCACCTGCTCGTTGAGCCCACTGATCTGCTGGCACATCTTCTGGACTTGGCAGTCCTGCTCCTTGAGCCTCGCCCGCTCGCCGGCCAATTCCTCCCTCAGCCTCCCCGTCTTCTCCCGCTCGATCTCCAACTCCTCCTTCAGCAAATTGTACTTCCTCTGTGGCTCGACCAACTCAGTCTCCAAGGACGCCACGAGCCTCTTCAAGCTCGCAATTGTCCTCTGCGATTCAGTCAACTTCTCCTCGACTGCAATCTTCTCCTCCTTCAGCTTCTGAAAAGTCTCCTCCAGCCTCAGGTACTTCCCACTGAGTCCCTCCATCTCGCCCGCCCTGGCCTTAACAATTGAAAAATTATCCTGAACCTCCCTCAGCTCAACCCGACTCTTCTGCAGCTGCACCTGGCACTCCTCGAGGGCCTCCGTCGTCTCCTTCAGCGTCCTCTTGAGGACACTCATCTCAATCTTGTGTCTATTAACTCTCTCCTTCAACTCCCCCCTGACCCGGTGAACCTCAGTCTTACAATTCGCCACGACCTCCTCGAACTGCTGGGACTTACTCAAGAATCTCTCCCTCAGTCCACCAAGAGCTGCGGAACTCCTCTGGACGTCGCCGTCGTACCTCCTCGCCTTCGCCTCCCACTCGCGCCTCCGCTCCTCAAGCTCTTTCTGATTGTCCTCGAGTTGTCTCTGGATTTTCCTCGAGTTCTCCTCGTTCGCCCGATGGCTCTCTCTCATCTCCTCGATCGCCTCCTCGTTACTGGCCTTCACCTGGAGCAGCTCCTCCTCCAGCTGCTGCACCAGGCGCTTCATCCCCCCGATCTCCTCATCCTTCGAGGAGATCTCCCGCGTCAACGTACCAATAACAGCTGATCGCTCCTGTAGAATTCGGTTCAGCTCAGAGATCTTCGACATTTCGGGGGCCCGCTCATCCGTCGGAAGCTCCAAGGGTTGATTGCCGGACTCAGAAGGTCTCGATTGCTCTCCAACGATGTTCAACGAGAGGATGGACTCGTCCACGTCAGGTCTAGGGTCCTCCTGGTGGCTCTTGAGGGGCGTCGACTCGCCTTTCCAGCCGGGGATTCTCTTCTTCTGCTTCACTTTCTTCTTTTTCAGGACCACGTCCTTCTCCACTGACTCCTCACTCGTCGACGAGTACTGACGATTCTCGTGGAGGACCAGGAGGTGGGGGCGCTGGTGCTCTGAAGTGGCTCTGGCGAAGTTGGAGAGGGACTGGATCTCTCGGCTCTGATTCCTAAGAGTCAAATCCTCGATCGTTGTGAGGATCTCCTCGGGAATGCAGTTCCCCCGGAGGTTCAGTTTGATCAAACTCGTGTTCTCCTTCATCGAGGAGAGGATCGCCTGGCCCCCCTGCACCCCCAGATTGTTTCTCCCCAGGTTGAGGATTTTTAAGGACTTGTTGCGCGTGAGGAGTTTGCTCAGGGCGTCTGCGCACAGATGGGAGATCTGGTTGTAGCGCAGGTCCAGCTCTTCCAGACTGTGGTTCGAGGTCAGACCCTCGCAGAAGGTCGTGAAGCACTCGGTGGAGGTTCCCACGCTGTTCCACTCGATATTCAGGCATCGGAGGGTGTTATTCTGCTGGAATATCTCGCCCAGTTGGCAGACAATTGGCCCGGCAATGTTGTTACCTTTTAGGTTCAGCGTTGTCAGCGATGAACCTGAGGTGAGCGCCTCCAGGATACGGCTGAGACCCTTGGAGATCAGCATACAGTCGCTCAGGTCCAGAGAGCGGATCGTCAGGGAGGAGGATAACACTCGACCCAGGATCTCGCAGACTGGGAGGACTATCGACTGACACGGCAGACGAAGAATTCCAGTTTTACTGGAATATTTGAAGGTTAATTAGCAGACCTCCAGGAGATTCTCCGAATTTTGGGAAGTAAAATTTGAGGGAGTCAGACGGTGGTTCGTGTCGTCAGGAAACCTTCCATTTCTAGGGTTAAAAAGCGTCTCCACGTCAATTAACAACAGGAGAGGATTCTCTACAAATTGTAGGGAAAATATTCTAGATAAAAATAAAAGGGAATTTTATTTTCTGCTGAGTATTCTGATCGTTAATGTCATAAAAAAATATAAATACGAGTTTATTGATTTAGAAGTCGATGGAGAAAAATATTAATGAGATGTTCTCCATCAGCTGGAGATGATCCAGGATTCCGTGAGACTTTTCTCCCCCGAAATACAGGAAAAATTGAGAAACATCAGCTTCTCTAGATCTCCCAGGGGTTTGTTTTGATGTTTATGGGAACTAGAGGCTTTCTGGGCAACTCATGCACTCACCTTGCATTCTCCATAGCCTCCAGAATGTCCGGTTGCACCGTGATCTTGCGTTTGTGACAGAGTTGGGTGAATAATTCATAATCACTGAGCATTTTCATAGATAAATTGATCTGATTTTTCGGATTTTTTTGGTGGAAATTGTGGATTATTTTTTTTAACTTGACGCTTTTGATTTTGACGCTGCGTCGCTGGGGCCAGCGTCAGAATGCACTTCCGGGAATTCCCGCGAGGTGACGCAGCCGGGAAATTCCCGTGACGTATGGGTCTACTGCGAAGTATTTTTTTTTTCGTGTTTTGGTGAGGAGCGAGTAAACAGTGCAAATTGTTTTTCTGGCATGATGATTCGCTGATCAATCATTCGTAGAGGAGATTGTATTTTTGGGACTGCAGAATGTCCTCTCCGACGGTGAGAAATTAATATCCGTTGATTTATGGGGGGGGATTGAAGAGCTCAGGTCAAGCTCAGTCAAGGATTTCTTCCTTTTTTTGGTGTCCTTGTCAGTATTTATTGGGGAAGGTATGGGCTCCAGGACAGCCCAAGACCTGGATTTATTTATTACTCATTTTTAATCGTTGAAGGATACTTGAGAAACTAGAGAAATTAGAAGACTTGGATCAGATGACTTGGGATTCCTTAAACACTTGAGAAATTACTGTCGTCAACATATCCATTTTCTTTCCATAAATAATTGATAAGTAATATTTCAACAGATCAGAGGTAAGTCATTAGACTGGATATTGATGAATCATTGACTGACGAGATAAATTATCGATTCCCATAAAAAGAAAATATCGAATTAAATACTGGAAGAAAAAATGATCAAAGTCAGCTGACGAGACCTGAACGATCTCGACAATTTCATTAAAAAAATATGTATTGTAAAGATTTTGCATGATTAACATTACCGTCTTCTTAAAAGGGATGTGATACCCTTCGCGTCCTCCACCTGCCGCCCTACATAACCGACGAGAAGCGGGACGAATTATTCAAGAAGTACGGAGCCCTCCGCACGAGGACAATCAGAAAGTCCGACAACTACTCAGCGACGTTCGTTAAATTCCCATCGAATGAGGCGGCAACGAAGGCCTTCCTCCAGTTGCACCAGCTGGAGGTCAAGGGACACCACCTGTCCGTGGAGTTCGCCAAGAAGTCCGTGGAGATTGAGCTCGATGGCCAGGTTGGACACCCCGAGGCTGTCCACGACCGTGAGAGGGGGGATATCGCGAATTCTGAGCACTTCCAGGCATTCATCAAGAAATTGAACAGCTGGACGACGAATTACACGTTCTCACAGCCACCTCCACCCAATATATCGTACAAGTATCCCTTGCCGACGAGGAATACTCTCATGAGGATTGCGATTCAGCTGATCAGGGAGCCCGCGTTCTATACTCAGGTGAGGTGGACATGAATTAATTCCTGTTTATACATTTTCACATATTAAAAATGTGAAAAAAAAATCAATTGTATTGCTGTCTTCAGGTTCTGCATCTGATGAACAAAATGAATCTTCCGCCACCTTTTGAGGAGCTGGACGATGAGTTTCCTACCTTGAGAGAAGTCTATGATGTTGAAAATTATCAGGATATTTTCGGGAGGATAAGCACTGAACCTCAAGATATCAATGGTAAATATGTCGGAACAATTGGGGTACAATGGAACGTCTTCAAGTGGCAATAACTCAGGATCGGCAGAGTGAAATTGAGTGATTTTTTATTCATTTGAAGCTCGAGTTTTCAGCTTCAATATGAAATAAGAATCATTCAATTTCATTCGGCCAGTCCCGAGTTATTGACAATTGAAATCCCTCCTTTGTGCCTCCCAAAAATGATTAGTCAATTGTCAACATCAAATAAACTCACTCTATGTCAATGTCAAAATGGAGATAACATTTTGGGAATAAAACAACTGATCTCACCCAAGCATTCTCCATCCCCAGAAGATGAGGAGGAATCAGAAATGGAGTCTGACGATGAAAAATCCAAGCCAGAGCTGATTCCAGCGAAGAGGCCGCTTCCCCAGTCGAAGAAGCGTCTGAAAATCCCCAAGTTCGTGAAGCCAATGAATCAGCCAACCCCCACCACCTCCAGCCACAAAATCCTGAGACCAGAGGACGTATTCGAGTCGATGAAGTTCGGGGACGCCAAGAACCTGAAGATCGACTTGAAGAATGTGGAGAAATTGGTGGATCCAGAGAGCCAAAAGCCTGACTCCAGTGTCTCAACTGAGGAGAAAGGAGACAGTGGATTTGGCCTGTTATTTCCAGCAGACATCACTCGCGAGGAAGAGGAAGATGAAGAGGACGACAAGAGGGAGTTCATTACGTCTGAAGAGCTCGCCGCAAACCGAATTTCAGCAAATGGTAATCAAGTTGACGCCATAACTTTCGACTTATCAATCATCAATTCAATTAACTACGAGTGATCAATTGTTTCCAGACCAAAGATTGCTTCCGGTGTACCAGAATTATCATCCGGGCAAGCCTTCCTGTAGACTGTACATTAAAAACCTGTCGAAACACGTGGAGCTGAGCGATCTCCACTACATCTACAAGAGATACGTGTTACCGGGGCTGAATAATCCGGAATCCCAGTGAGTGCCAGTGGAACTTAGTGACACCAGCAGAATTCCTGACATGTCCGACGACGATCACGTGACTCTCTCTGATGCTTTCCATTCCCAACCCATGACCTGACAGTTCTCCATCCCCCCCAGCCCTAAATGACCTCTAAAATTCGATTTTTTACCTTCAGGTTCGACGTTCGACTGATGCAGGAGGGCAGAATGAAGGGCCAGGCCTTCGTGACATTCCAGAATATGGGACAAGCCCAGCTGGCGTTGAACGAGACCAATGGCTATATCTTGAAGGACAAGCCAATGGTCGTTCAATTCGCCAAAGCTGCCAAGAGCTAACACTCCTCCAGCTGATTGACCTTTTCTATGAATCATTTGTACATATTCCTATAAATAAATTATTTCCCCCCCGATTTTTATACGGAAAAGTACACGGGTTCGAGGGGTTTGCGATTATTAATTTATGCTCTTCCGTTTGTTTTTGTAAAATAAAAACAATATTGTCATTCTCCGATGTTTGGGAATTACTCGACTGTATATAATAAATGACTGACTTATCTTTATTCCATTATTGAAGGTGGAGTACGAGGGGAGTCTTCGATGCCTTTCGATTTGCATACAATACAGCCCAACACAGTTCTCTGAAAAATTTAGATCTGCATATTTTACGATCTCTTCCTGGCCTTGTGACAAAATGTTGTATTTTGTAACGGGTAGAGAAAGACGTTTTGGCTCGGGGGATTGCATCCCTCGCTTTTGGCTCGTGACATAACCTCCCCACTGGCCGAAAAACATTTTTTGCACTCGTTACAAACAAAATTTTTCATCAGAATGTGCCAAAAAATTCACATTTCGTCGCGGCGTGAGGAAAACCTACGTTTTTCATTTGAATCTCCCGCGCGGTTCACGTAGTGCACTCCTCGTCGGCCTCTCGCGTCTCCGGGCACCTGAAAAAATTCGTGGATCGTCAGAAATTAACGACATAATTTTCAATAAAAATCCGCGAGGCTGAAAAAATACTCGTCATACCCGAGAGTGTTTAATCATCTGTAGAACAACAGTTCATTGATTCCGTCAGTGGCGAGTCACAGCCGCGTCAGCCGGGGTCGGCGCCCGCCTGGCAGCTCCTGGTGCCCTCCAGAGCCACCCGGGGCGTTGCGATCCCCCTTCAGTTGTGTCAACACACTTTCTCGATACTCGAAACTATCGATTGTGGTGGTCGTACTGAGGCTCCTGGGTCTGACATCGACGGGCTGCTCGTCGATGGGCGAAATGTCGATTTTCCCAAGGACCAGCTTCAGCTGAACGGACCCAGTGAACGGTATCTCCACAGATTGTCCTCTGGAGAAGGCAAATAAACCTTGCCATTACATGAAGAGACACTTTCCCAGCCACTGACCCAACTTCGGCCCAGGGACGAATGATTCCTCGTCTAATCGTCGACGTCGTGCTGAATTGTCCTTGACGACGACCCAATCGATTCCAGGACCTGATAGGCCATAACGCCAGGCCTATTTTTGTGGCAACAGCCGGGGATTGCAATTAGAAAATATATTCAGGGAAAACTGTCTCGAACTGTTTTACCTCCTCGCCCCTGACGTATCGATTGTACTTCGACAATCGGACACGGGCGTATCGATGGTGGAACTATCGACTCCTCATCTAGAGACACTAGTGTCAAGCCGTCGTGTCACCGTGTAGTTGAAGTTGGTGTTTGGTGCATTCACAACTGCTTCATTTCATCGTAATCAGTGGCTCTCCTCGTGTTGTACTGATGTTCAATGGTGTTGCTCATTGAATTCGAGTAAAAGTTGACTGAAAAATATTGCAATCCCTGGGGGAGAGGCGACAGTGATCCTGAGGTTTTTTTAAGACAATTGAATAACATGGACGTGAGCCTTTTGCTTCAACACATTCAGTACGCTGTACCAGTTGGTCTTGTACTGGTCTGTGCTCTTCTCGTATTTACTTTTGGCTTCAAGAGTCCCGAGCAGCCGTCCTTTGGCCAGCTATCGGCAGTCTCCGATGTCGAGCGCAAGCAGGCGACCAAGAGGAAGAGCAAAATTCGGGAGAAGGTAATTGATTGAACTAGTTTTTGTCGGGAGGGGACAATTTTCCAGCAGGGCAAGGTGGAAATTGTGGGGAGGATGAGTCTGCGGGAATTTGGAATTTTTGTTACGTCCCATATGGAGGCGACCACTGACTCCTCCGGGCGATCAGCTGGATACCGTCGAGGGGGGGGGGGGGGGGGGGGGGGNGGGGGGGGGGGGGGGGGGGGGGGGGGGCTTTCACCCAGTGCCATCCAGTGCTCACTCTTTTTATTGCTGTTACCGAGGGAGAGGATGTTTTGAGTCGACTTCTCCTCGGAAATGGTGGGGCTGGGGAAACCTGCCATTCCTATTGTCGGATTTTTTATTTATTTCTGATGACTCGATTGTTGGGTAATCTAATTGGAAAAAAACGGGAGTGATTAATCAATTGTCATTAATTAATTATCCCCAGGTCATTCTGAATTTTTATTTCATTCGTTCTTCATTTTTATCTCCATAAAACTCGTGATATTAAAAAATTTTAACACACACTTCTCTTGGAGCCCGAAATTTGGCACGACCAATGGCTTATCGTATTCATTGATAAACTCATTAGTTTCAGAGATAAAGACATTGATTAGAGTGAAGAATTTAAGGAGAAATTACTCTAATTAAACCTTTGATTCTCATTATAAAAGTGTCAATGTCTGCACAACTCAGGAATTTATTTTAACAAATGGACAATAAAAAATTCTGTACATCGTCAATTGCTCCGCAGAATGTCTTATCGCATTTCTCAATAACTAATAGTAATAATAATAATAGTACCGATAATAGTTTCGGAGATATTGTCACTTTTATCGAGGATTTTAATGGGAAAAAAAATACGAGATAAAACTTTGAATTTTTCGTCTCCTAAAACCTGGAATATCTCGAAAACTACCGATTTCATCGAAAAAAGTCAAAAGAACATATTTAAAGATCTTGAAATTCCCCACAAAAAATGTCATATCACATTTTTCAATTAACCCATCAGGTAAATAGATATGGAGACTTCAATGGGCAGTGCCAAAAAAATCCTCCAACTGACAGTAAATTTTCTTCCTCAAAAAATTCTTCATAAAAAAAAAATAAAATCGCTGGCAAAAATAATTTTATCGTATTCAACATCACCGCAAGCGATCTGAGAATGACTTCACTCGTGCAGTCATGCGGAATGCGGGACAGTGGGTTTTGGGTTGAGTAAAAGAGAATTGAATTATTGCAGCGAACAACGGGCAATCAGGGAGTGAATGAGAAGTCAAGTCCTGCCAAGAAAGTGTCACCAGCCAAAACTGAGACGAAAAAGGCTGCCAGCAAGAGTGAGGACGTTGATGGCAAACTGAGGGAGAGGAAACAAGAGGAGAATACTCCTGCTGCTGCTGCTGCTGTCAATAAAAAAGAGAAGAACCAGGTTAACGCTAAATCGGGAAAGGAGAATAAGGTTGAGCAGGCGAAGAACAAAAAGAATCTCAAGAATTTAATTCTCGAGAAGCCAGTGGACTTCGACGAGGGTGAGTCCCCCAATGATCTCTTCATCCTCCAACTATTGTCCCTATTGCAGTAATAACAATAATAATTAATCAAGTGACGTTGATTTTCTTGGGGCAGTTTGATCGAGTTTGATTGAGTTTTTCCCCAATTGTTTCGCTGGTTAATCAATATTAGTTTTGTTTTAATTAATTGTTAATATTTAACACTTTATTGAGGTTATTATTGGTTATGGCAGGCGATTGGGAGCAGGCGCTGTCGAGGAAGGACAAGAAGAAGAAGAAGGAGGAGGAAACCCCCAAGAAGACGAAAAAATCCAAAAAGTCGGAGCTGATAAATGATACCAAAGATAAGGAGCAAGATAAAATTGAGATTAAAGATAAGGTTGCCAAGGAGACTCAGAACAAAGAGTTGAAGGAGAAGAATCAGAAGGAAATTGTCCTGGAGCCGGTGAGCAACGAGATCGCCAGTGAGCCAGAGGCTCCGGAGGTCAAGGAGGAGATCAAGAAGGTAAGTCTGTCAATCGCCGCGCGCCGCCGATGGCAATTGAGCACAGCTGATTGTGTAGACAAATGAAGAGAGGCTGAATTTTTGGTTTGGTTCTCGGCAGGTCGAGAAGTCGGAGAAGGACGAGAAGAAGAGTGCCAAAGCAAAGAAGGCCAAGAAGATTGTCGTTGGGGAGAATAATCCAATTGTCCCTGAGAAAAAAACACTCGACAAAGTTATTGCACAGGATGTCCAGGAGGTGAAGACTATGGAGACAGTTGAGGTGCAGAATGTGGAGGTTGTTCCTGAGAAGAAGGCTCCGGTGTTCGATGAATTAGGAGGTAAATTATTCTCTAGTAGTTCTTTATTATTCTTTCGAGTACTTCTCAATTTTTTTTGCGTTAAAATTCTCCTCAACTTTTGTTATTACACCCCGCGAATAACTTAATTTATCCGGCATTGTCTTTCAGATACATGGACAGAAGCAAAGACCCAGAAGAAGAGTAAAAAGAAGGCGCGCAAGGATAATTGAAGTCATTCCCCCCGCCCCCCAACATAACCTGAACTAAGAGTATTTTCCCACAAAAAAATTCCTAAAAAGAATAAAAAAAAATGAAAAAAGAACATGCAGGGAACTATCAGGAGTCTCCACCCCCAGGCTGGAAGTGCGGTGGATCCTATCCAAGCATGGATAATAATATATATATATTCGACTCAGTTTTCAACGATCGAGTGAGTCTCTTTCACTTTCCATGTACATAAAAGTTTGGGTTTAATTTTTCTAAACCCATAGATTCTCTTCTCTAGTTATAACCTGTACTACGTGGATCGCTCGTCGAGCTATTGTCTCCTCAATCAAAACGAGCCAATGAATCATTTGATTGATCAATTTTGAGTAACTCCTGATGAGTTGTTTCAGCCATTCAGCGGGACTGCTGACTCAGTTGATTAATTTATATCGTAATTGAATGATTAAAATACTGATGTGCCAATGGTGGGCAGTATCGTATCAGTACGATTGTAATTACGCTCAAGAATAGAAGAATAATTGTTTATTTTTCAAGGTAACTGAGCCAAATGCATTCTCATCGATGAAGAAGGTTTTGTCAAAGTGAAAATTATCTAACGATTACATCTCAGACTACTTTTTTGCTCATTGTCAAATTCTTTATTACTTATTTTGTCTTTTTTTTACTTGAAATTTTTTGGTATTTCTGGCCCTCACTCAATTCTCATCACTCGAAAAATGAAACAAAGTGCGGCTTTACACGTAAAAATAGTGACACTAGTTGTTAAAGTAAATTATAAAAATATAAATCACTGTATTTTAGTATGAAAAATAAATGAACAATCGATACCCCTGTGACAACTGATGATAGTTTACGATACGGGTATCGATGCACGATCAATGCATTAGCTGGAGACGATATATTTTGGGTAGTTGTACCATTGATTCATGGGCTGCTATTATCATGTGAATTTATTATAACTGAATAAGAGAAAATAATGTGAGCATCAAATTGCACATTGTGTCGTGGGAAATCGTATTTTATGAGAGGGCCGGCTACAGCGGACTATTTCAATCGGCAATATCTCGGGATTGGCAGAGTGAAATTCGATCGTTTCGGGCTCATTCGAGAGGTACTTTTTCAGGCTTCAAAATGACACCTAATTCGTCAAAATTCCATCGTTAGATCCCGAGATATTGGCGATTTTTTGTAGGCTCGTTTTGCCACACCTCCGGGTGAAAAGACAATTCAGTAAGTGTTATGTGATAGGTGTACCTCGCATATGTTTCTCATTAAAAATTGTACGTCTCGCCTGATGCACTCAAATATCTCCGAAATCACTGAAAAACTACAGACTCTTCACTGGTTTAACATGAGCGAGCAGTCCAATTATGGAACACTAAGTAAAACAAAAGTTCATAATTACGCTGAGTTGAGAGATTATTTTACGCTATAAAACCCACGATATCTCCAAAACCAGTGACTCTACCAAAAAAACTCAGTAGAGCTTTTTTATAGATCGTGAAATTCTCCACAAAAATTGTCTCCATTAATTTTTTGATAAATCTGATAGTTTTGAAAATACGCCGTGTGGAAGTGTCCCCATTTTTGCCTGCCAATTCCGTCGATTCCCTTTCAATTTCTTCAAATTGTCCATTCGTCTCCATTAGTTAACAAAGAAATATTATTTAAACAATTAAAATTCAGCAATGCTCCATCCCTCCCGAGAAATTGAAAGACAAAACTCGACAATTGCCGATTAAATAACTCTCCCCGCGAGAAAGCGAGTGCTAAAAAATATCAGGATATTCAGGTGTTCCATTAATTGAACTGTCCCTCGTAATTATAAACAAATAAAAAAAGTTCACTCGGCTCCATGTCCTGGAAATAGTACTTAAGATATACCAGAAAGAAATGATCATTGAACTGGGTGACGACGAGAGAAAAGAGAACTGATGTGTGATTTGTTGATGTGACAATTTTCTCGATTATTTGGATTTAGACTATTTTTATAAACTAATTAAAAAAAAGAAGATGATATTTCAGATCAACGATATATTTAACAATGCGACAGGTTTCCCACTCAATTGGGCCTGGATATGTTGTAAATTGTTGGAGGGAATGGGGCAAAGGAATGTCATATTTTGAATAATAACATTTGTAAATAGATCGATGTAATGGGGCGACAAGTGCTGATAATAATGGGGATTTTGTTGTTATTTATAACACGAGCAATTGCCAATTGATGCACGGCCTAAATCCGTGACGCTTCTCTCTTGTGAACGACGCGACTGATCGCGGTTAATTATTATTATTTTTTTTGTCAATTAGGATAAGGGGAATTTTAATTGCATTGAGGGGAATAATTGCCAAAATGACAGTCGTAATGTATTCGATTAATCGGGGGGGGACGAGTGATTAGGTAAACTAATGAGGAATTAAGGATTATTATGTAGGGTATATGATAATTGTTGTTGTAATTCTATGAATATTATATTTGTATATATGATCATTATATATGAATATTATATTTGTGTACGTTGCATGGATTTTTTAGTCCTCAATTCAGGGCCTGGCTAGGGGAGGCCATTTATTTGACTATTTTAATAAAGACTATTGTATATTTTTCAGCATTTACGTAGTGCTCCGATTTATCTGCTACTTACCGGCAATTTGTTTATGTTTTTTTTTGAGAATATGGAGGAATTATTCTGGGGATTGTTCACTATCGCATTTGTCGGCGAATTTTTCATTACCTCGCGACGATCAGCTGACAATGGGACAGCAATTTTAGTTTTAGAGGAATTTAGAAGAGTGAAAATGAGGGGAATTAATTAATAACAATAAGTGATCAATTTTAAAGAGTTTTTTTGGTGCGATTGTGGAAAGAGTTGGTCATTTTTTGGGTGCAGACATTTTTGAGAACTTGGAGGGATCATTTCGGGGGTTAATTTTGTTGACTATTTACTTTGTTTGTCATAACTCTTGGGTTTTAATTAGCAACGATCAATTTATTGTTAGACCGACATTTTTGCTTTGGCGGAGTTTGAGTGAGTCGAACTGTGGGGCTGTTGAAAATCAAAATTTAGTTCGTAATGCGATTGTATTCGAGTATTTGTTTGGGACCTCAGAAATTTTGATCAAATAAAGACAGAGGAACTTGAGTCATTTGTTTCATTCCAGAATTCTCGAATCCTTGGTATCTTTTTTAAATAAATTACAGGTGACGTCGACATGTCCACAATTTTAATCACTCACTTGTCATCATAACCTCAAAATCAATCAATTATGTCAATTAATTCCGTTTAATGAGTGGAATTTGAGGATATGTTAATTTGTTTGTTTGTTTTTATGAATCAATAGACCAAAAAAATGGTCGACCGAGTGGAGATAAATAAACAATCATAAATCGGAGGATCAAACTCAATTTATTCCTGCGAATTTTCTAATTACTTTCTCACAAGAATAATATTTTCATTATTAAGAATAATAAATGGAACTCAACAAGGCCCAATTGTCTCTAATTTCCTTGAAGAATATTATTGGAATGTTCCAGAGACGATTTGCCATGAGATCTCCACTTTCTTCCCCTTCCTTAGGAGCATTCATAGCAAATCGAGAGGATTATTGTTGAGGATTTACCCATAAGACCTGATAAATCTGCGGATCGACCTGAATTTATTCCTGCAGTAATAACTGAAACATAACAAGGCACTTGACAAGGCCCACTTACCCCTCGAGGAACTTGAAGAAATTGAGGTAGACGTCATCGAGGTTTAACGTCCCCCCCGATCCCGAGACTGGGCATTTTCCCCAGGATTAAAATACTTATCGTGAACTTGAGTAACAAAACTTATTGATACATATAATACGACGAGGTGTAATGCCTAGAGCTAACGTCTCAAGATGAGAGGTCTCAGGTGGCCTTGAAGTGGTCGTCATCGCGAGTGGTGTAGATGTGGCCCTCAGAGACAAGAAAATCTAGGATTTCATCGATTTTAGAGGCCAGCTGGGGTGGGACTTTGCTGCTCAATTCGGCCCTCTCGATGCCGCTGTCATTTTCGTCCACTTGTTTGATGATTTTGAAGACAATTCCTTGTTCAGGATTGAGCCCATGCAGATTGGTGTCGTCATTTTTCACAGCAGCATCTGCTCCTACCTTCGCCGTTGGACTGGTGGGTCCAATGGTCTTGCGACGCGCAGCGACTGTCACCTCCAGGAGGTGATTGAAGACCTCCCCATGGGTCGCCGAGGGACGAATGTTGAGGATGAACAAATGGCGGGCCTCCTCGCCACTCTCTCGAAGACAGCCGTGAATGATCGCGTACTGATTGATTTTTATGTCGACTGGGTCTGCCCCTGCTACATTGTCCGTCTCCAGCCAACGGTAGCCAGTTATTCGGCCTGTGGGGGGGAAAAAGAGCGAAAATTTTATTGATTGTCCAGGGGAAACCTGAGCTCCAATGATTCTCGAACGAAAATAATACTGAGGGTGAGAAGGGAAGACTTGTCTCAAGAGGTGAATTGTTCGTCAAGAACTCGTCGAGTGCTTGTCAAGGGCTCCTCTGGGGATATCCTCCCCAGATGTGCCAAGAATTTAATCTCATCAAGACAATTACCAGTTTCATCCTCGAGTTCGTAAGCAATTTTGGTAGTTGTCTCGGTGATCTTGGTAACGACAGCAACAACACGAACCGTTGACACTCCATTGGCTCCATAATGCTGGAGGGACTGAGGAGTCTCCCGTAGAAGACTGCCAATCATGATTGGCAGGATGATCTTGTTGTCCTCCCTCTTCTTGCCCTCCTTCTGGGTCTGCTGACCTCCTCCTGTGTTGTAAGAGTCGTCCATAAAACCCCCCTGACCCTCTCCTGTATTCAGATCTCCCCACATTGTCCTGGTTCCAATCAAGCGAAGTCAATAACAAAATCGTATTTTGTTTTTTTTTAATTAACTAAACGTCCCTTAACCTTAAACCGGCGGACTCGGAGCTTGTCTCGGCGTGTTTGGGGTCGTTTAACGCGGGAAAGAAGAGCAGTTGCTTGCCTTAGTCATTGAATAAATCTTGTAGACTGTCTTTTGCCCAGGAGGTGGTGCCCTCGAGTGTCCAGTCGAGACATTTCCATGGGATTTACTCTCATAGTAACGAAGAGAATAAGATTTTCAAGCTCAAATCTGGACATTTATTTTATTAATTGTTATTTTATGATAAAATCACAATTGAATTTAATTGTAACGAGATGTAATGAGGGGAACTGAGTAATGAAAATTTCAATTCTACATTTGTTGTCACACTGACAGCTCCTCGAGGCTTTGGAAATGTCCTGAATACTTGAAAAGGTCTTCAGAGCCAATTGTAATTATTCGTTGGATGCCGAAAGAAAGAGAATAAAATCTGCCCGAATATTCTAATGTCCAAAAATTTCGTGAGAACCGCTAGGCTGGGGGTGTAATCAGCCTCCCCCTGGTAGGGAATTAAATTCTATTTATCCGTCAATCCCCTGGACCTCTCCACGACTTCGAGCCAACGAAGCACAATATGCGAGTGTCCCCGAGCCTCCAGGCGCCCCGTCAGTCCACACGACATCCCTCCAGGTCGTCTCCGACTCGCGAACTGGCGGCTCATACTCTCCACAATCCCCCCCAGACAAAGCAATCTCCACTTCCGGGGCTGTATACAGGTTCGTAGCGATCACTCTCCTCATCCTCGACATCTCCCGTTGCTCGCAGGCAAGCTCTTCCCCAGTGCAAATGACATAACTCCAGGAGCAGACGTGTATAGCGCAGTCGTTGGACATCGGATGCTGAATGGGGTAATCCTTGGGCTGGTGAAAGGTCCACTGGCTCCAGTCCAAGTCTCCCTTCACCGCCTCCATCAGTCGGCAAATCTGCTGGAGGAGATCCTCGGGTGGGTCCTGGTGGGGCCCGTCCATGAAGAGGAATGTCCTGGACCTGGGGACTATCGTTAATAAGCTGCAGTGCCCGCCGTAGACGAGGGGAAACAGCCAGACGTCCTTCCCCCAGCAGGCGCTCCTCCACAGCCACTGGGTCAACTCATCTGGGGGAGCATCCCCAAATTGCGATAACAATTCGTAATGAAAACTCTTGAAAGGTAATACCGAGAGACCGGATCTCGACGCCCTGTTCTTCATCAGCTGTAACCAGGCGTCGATCACCGGGTCTTTCACTAGTTTCCCCTCTCGCAGACATCTCCAACTTTCTGGGGCTACAACAACTCCGTAAACTTGTTTGGTTAGGCTTGGAAATCCTCTTGGGTATCTCCAGGATCTTTGGAGAATGTTCGCGGAATTCTTTGGAGACGATTTGGCGGGAGGGCCTTCACTTCCCCTGGCGTCTTGGGGAGTGGGCATACTTCGGGCAGAGGTCTGCTGGGGATTTATTGATCTAAAGCACCTGGGGAACACCTAGGGAACCGGTGGCGAGATGGGCAAGTGGCCTAACGGATATGAGCAGAATTCTGCTACTGATGATGACGAGGATGATGAAAATTATCCTCCACGAGCTCGCGGAAAGCAATTGAGGACTACTGAGGATTCTTTCCACTTCGTGAGCTTGCCAATGATTCTGATGTTTTCACAGCTTCTTTTATCTTCACAATTAAAAGATAACGAGTGAGTTTACCGACAGAATATCTTTGTTATTGTAATAAACATTTGGATGAGGAAACATTGGGTGGACTCGTTGACGGTCGAGCCAGACATACACGAATGTTCATTCAAGTTAATCTAATAATTTCTGTATTCTAGAATCTATTGAACATTTTGTTGTTGGACTATCACCAGAATGACCATAAGTTTCAACATTTTCATCATCTCCATCAAATTGTTCCCCACCTCCGGCCCCCCTAACCTAAATTCTCTAAAATTCCAACGACTGACAAACTAAATCCGCTGGCAATGATTTTAATCAAGAAATTATGAAACAACTCTTCTCGTTATTTTATTACTTAATTATTAAAAATTATACATAAGAAGTTCGAATCGTGAGGCAAATTAATTTGTCATTAACCCTTGTCATGTGTTCAAGTGAACTCAATGTTAAAGGACCCCCGTCAGTGCCAACAGCGGCCATTTTCCTCTCTCTCTCCTCCCTCATTTTGATACAAAAAAATTCCTCGGGGTGTGGGATACCTCTCAGCCTGCTGGAGCCTCATTAACTGCTCCAGAGAGCGACGTTGATTTCTTTGACCATCTTCACGCGATTCAGCATTTTCACGAGATGATTCTTGGCAAGGGGCGAAGTGGAGTACCAGACTGGACTGTCCGGGACACAGCTGCGCTCAGGGAGAAGGTAGAACACGTCGTTACGGGTTTTCACACTCTCCGGACACTTTGACAGGTAAAATTCGTAGAGTTTAACTGGACATCTCAGCGGATTTTCCTCGTTCTCCTGCTGCTCGTACACCTTCTTCTTCCTCGAATTCGCCTCTGAAGGATTTCACGCGATTATCATTATTATTATTGTTTTGTTGTATTGTTTTTCGGATATTTTAAGCAGTGGCAGCCATTGCTCATTATTCTCCTCGCGGACAACTTGATTACGGAATTAATGAGGATACTAACCTAGCGCAGCTTGAGGTGGATAAAATCTGAGCAGCACGTTCCTCGCCCCGGGTGGCTTGCCACCTACAGCAGCTGGTGCCGCTGGATTCCGCTTCCAATGTTTCATTATGTGGGAGAACGAGAGCTGCATGTGCTCCTCCACAGTCTGAATTCAATATTTATTGATTAGAACAATTAAATTAAGCGATAGTCGTCACTTAAATGACATGATAATCGTCAATTATAAAATACTATTGTCCAATTATCTTGACAAGTGCCAAAAGACTCTTTTTTTTATTGTATTTGATTATTTTAAAACGAATTTCCAAAACTCTAGGACAGATTTTGATCGCGGAGAGAACAAAAATCTGGTGTCCAACGTTAAAATTCCTAAAGATTGTCAAGTAATCAGGAATATTCATGTTATAATTGGATTATATGATATTGAAACAAATGAAGACATCAAAGATCAGTAGCTGAACGAATAACTGAGCAATCTCACCGTTAAATTAAAATGTTTAGTATTAAAAAACATGAGTGTGCTCAACAGAACATGTGGAGAATGAGCGCCGAGTTGTTTGCACTCCCAGAGATGTTCCTCCTCGACCCTGGTGACAATGAACTGTGCATCATTGTAAAGTACCGAGAACTTGGTGGCCACTTCATTGAGACAGTCCGTAAATTTTTCGTAATACGTATCCGTAAAGATGTTGTCAATTCTATTATTTTCAAAGAGATACTGCTGAATCCCCAGGCATAGATAATAAATAGTGTCAGGAGCGTACTCAGCCCCATTGGGCTTCCTCACCTCCTTGACAAAGAGACAGAGTGAGTAATTGAGCTCGTCAGCAGTCAACTGTAGGAGATCTGTCTTGAAGGGTTTGAAGGGTCTGCTGCCAGAGTTTTTCTCCATCTCCAGATTCTTTCCAGCCACCCACTGCCTCCAGGCGTTCACTCCAAACGTGAACTTGAGCGCCATATTGGCGTCCGGTTTCTCGAGGGGCTCGAGAGCCTTTGGTGGAGTCTGGGGCTCGGGTGGAGGCATGAGTGGCACTTCGCCAGTGCTCGAGGATCGTCTCCCCTTCTTGTTACCGGCCCCCTTGGTTTTGTAGGCAACAGTTCGCTTCCTGCCGCGTGTCTGCCTCTCCGCGACACTGGAGTTCTCCTCGACGTCTGTCTGAGGAGTGGCGGCGATGGTGCTGGGGGTGAGGGCCGCTTCCAGATCCACCGCGGACTCCTCCAGTTCGCCTGTAGCCATCTTCAGAGCCATCTGCAGCATGTCCTCGCCGAATGCATTGGCCCCATCCACCGCGTCCTGCTTCTCCTCCGGGACGTTCTCACTGGGATCCTCATTCTCGTTGTCCTCCGAGTCCGAGTCACTCTCGGTCTTCTTCTTTTCAGTCGCCACCATCTCCGCCATCATGAGCAGCTCTGCCTCAAAGGGATCTGATGGCATTTTCTCCTGAATCCTCTTGATCTCCTTGGCAATTCCCTTCGCACTATTTCTGGTTGTTGGAATGAAAATGGGAACGGGAATTGGCAGGGGGAATGGCATCGGAACTGGGAAGGGAAAGCTGAACATGTGAACTGGAAAGGGTACATAAATGGGGACTGGAATGGGAATTATCACCTTCTGCACCTCGTCGGTCTGAGTGGACTTGGTGCAGGGGTGGGGCTTCACTGAGACCCCTTTGGTGTGCATCAGAGGCTTGCACTGGGTCATTTTATTGTGCATCTGCACTGGACTCGGGGGTCTAGTGATCACCTGCTGTTTGAAGAGAATCGGAGTACCTGAAACAGCTGTTGGATTGGTCACTGTTGAATTGTTGAGACTCACAACGTTCGTTGTGGCTTTCTGAGTGGATGCAGGCTGGCCATTGGATGGTAGGGTAGCTAGACTAGCCACTGATGATATCACAGGAAGGGATTTCTTAGACTGAATTGTTTGATTCATCTCTGTAACCTTCTTCACTGCTCCCTGTGGCTGGACCTTTCCTGGATAAGTTCGTTTGGGCATTCCCGTAGGTACTGGCACATCCTCACCGGAGGGAATTGTTATTGGGGACTTGGTGTATTGTGCCTGAAATTTCATGACGCAATTGTAGGAGCAGAAATTCCTGATTGTTGCGTCTGACATTGTGAGGTGGTACTGCGCCTGGGAGAACTCCTTGCAGAGATCACACCTGATTCTTCTCGCTGATACTGCATTTATCGAGACCTGGTACAGGGTGAGACAATTGAGACTGCACATCATCACCACTTGACCTGATTTCAACTCTTTTTTTATCATGTCGAAGTTGTATTTTTTCACTTTGCACCAGTTGCAGGGAACTATCTTTCTGTTGGTGATTATGAAGATGTTCAGGCAGCTCTTGCTGCAGAAGGTGTGAGCTTCGTTGTTGTAGAAGACCACTGAGCTCTTCTTATTTCCAACCTGCAAGGATTTTGCTTGTAGTGTCTGAAATGTCTGGAACTTTGGCATTTGGTCGCGGCGACTGGAGCAACATGAAAGGATTTCAATTGCCCATAACTCGGGACTGGCCGATGGAAATTGAGTAACTTTTGGTGACAATGAAGCGGACAATCCTAGCTTTAATATGAAAGCAATTTCGTCAAATTTCACTCAGCCAATCCTGAGTTATCGTCAATGGAAGACCTTCATTATGCCTGGTCCCCATGAAAGGACGCTCAATGATGAGACAGACAATTTTCAACGAATTTATACTTAATAATTATAATAGAATGTTGTTAAAGTATGTTACCAACCTGAAAGTATTTTTTGCAAGTGGCGCAATGGTCAGGATCAACTTTATTGACGAATTTGAAAGCGGCGAAGCAGGGCTCACTGCAAATGGCCTGACTCTGTCCCCTGTCAATCTGCACCTCACAAAAGACAATCTTCTCCTCCTGGCAGACACTGCAGGCCTTTCTCTCCGGAGGTATCGGCTCAGTCGAGTTCATCCTCGAGTACTTCTCCATACACTGCTGCGTACAAAAGTCCTTGAACTGTCCCTTGTCCCCCACGGGCGCCAAGAATCCATCGGTCCCAGAGCTAATGTCCTTCTGGCAGTAGCTGCACACCTTGAGGCCCTTTTTAAATTCCTCGAGGCAGGTCGAGCAGCAGAACTGGCGAACATCATATCCAAAACGAACGCAGTACTTCCCCAGTGAAATCGGTTGAACAGTTCCATTGCAATTTCTGCAGTAGCTCCCATACTTCGTCTGGAATTTTCCCAAACACTCCTCATTACAGAACTCCATGGTCTCCCAGGAGAGATTCCTCTCGTCATTGGTTTCCACAATCAGAAGACAGCTGGCACATCTTTTTTCATACTTAGAATTGGGCCCCTCAGAGGGTATGTCAGTCGCCTTTCCATGAGTCTCCATAAACGAATTCTGACACCTCTTGGAGCAGACCCCAAACTCCTCAGATCCAATCTTAACACGAATTCTGCATCGCTTCCTCTCCTTACACTGCTTGCATGTCTGCTTGAGTGGCTGTGAGATCTCCTCGACCTCTGACTTCTTACTCTCGTCATCAACATCAATAACATTATCCGTTATTTCCACAGGCGCATCTGGAGTTTTTCCCTTGTCCGCGGGTTCAGCGTCCACCGGAAGAGATGACGCTTTGTCAGTAGACGACGATGGCTTCTGCAGCGCTTTCGAGACCTTCAAGTCCGTAGTCTCCTTTGGGGGGCCAGCCTTCCCAGGAAGAACGATCTTCATATCATCAGGAATGATACAGAGCTCGTCATCCTGACCTGGAAGAACTGTCGACTGATCGTCCGCCTCCAGGGGATTCACATCCACATCAGAGTCTTTGCTCTTCTCACTCGGCTTTCCAGATGTCTCCTGAGATTTTGAAGTTTCTTCAGATGCTGGCACTTCAGTTATCTCGTCGTTCTCGTTTATCTGATCAGCTGATGTCTTCTTGGTGGAGGCTGAAGCCTCTGGGGTGCTTGTGGCCTCCTTCGAGGAGGTGGCTTTCACGGCTTCTTGGAGATTATCAGCTTTGTCGGCTAATTTTGAGAAGTTCATGTTCCTCTCGTTGATATCCTCGGTATCCATGGATTCAACCCCATCGGCAGCTAGACTATCCCCTCCAAAGGGATCCTCAGCCTCTATCGATGGGCCTTCTATGTGATTGTCATCCTGCTTGTCCTGAGTTATCTGGACGAATTCAGTTTTCTCGGGTTCTCGGTCCTTGTCCTCGTCCTTCTCGGCATCACTGTCCAGGGTTACTGATTCTATTTTGTCGTCCTGGAGTGTCGGGGACTTGGAAGACTCCTCGAGGGAGGTTTCTGCGGGGGCTGGGGATCGATCCGAGGACTTTTCAGGCCCTTCTGCGTCCACGTCGACGATGGGAATGGGATCCTCAGGGGATGAGGGCTTCGATGACTCCGTAGACTTTTTTGAGGCTTTAGAAGGAACTTCCGGTTTGTCCTTGGGAGATTCTGAGGCCTCTGGGGCAGCGTCAGCTCCGGCAGAGTCTTCTGAAGTCTCTGGGGGGTCTGAGGGGACTTTGGACGAGTCGGGGGCACTTTTTGATGGAAGAACTGGCGGTTTCGGCGCTCCTTTTGGCGGAGGATTGTCTGGGGAGTCCTCTCCGGACTCGAGAGCGGCTTCTGAGGGGACTTCTGCGGTCTCGGGAGATTTTTCACCCGGAGGAATCTCTGCGGCTGACTTGGTGGGCTCGGCAGTGGTGGGGGAATCGTCTGAGGCCTCTGCGAGGTCTCGCACCGACTCTGGATCCATGGGGTCGCCCTGACTGGGGGTCAGCCGGCTTGAATCAGCTGATTGGGAATCTGTGGGCTCTACTCCGGGTGAGCTCTCTTGTGCGTGACTAGATGACGGAATCTCGGGGATGTCCTCGGCGACCTCAGTGGGAACAGCTGGAGCACTTGGGTCTTGATCCATTGTTCAGGGCTTAAGCTGCCTAGAATTGAGTCTCATTTTGATTTCTTGAAAGACAAACACTTGGAGTGAATGGACAATGAGAGACCTTACTCAGGATTTCTGTAATTATTGAGCAGTAAAAGCACTGGCTATTGGCTTTTGTTGTCTCATTGGATAATTTATTTATGGAATTAAGCAGCTAATATTTAATTATTAATGTCCTTCGACATTTAGATAACTTTGGAGCCTCACAAAGAGATCTTGTAAGGGGACCTAGACCAGAGAGATTGAGAACACACGTGAATTTCAATGAAGCCGTTGCTGGAGAACGAGGTAAATCATGTTTTCAAAAATAATTAATATCTTACGATCAAATGATCCGATTTTTATGAATGAGGTCTCAATTCAAAGCCTGGGAGGAGAGCACAGAAACAAAAAAAAATTGAGACAATTCACTCAGCCGATTGCTAATTATTGAGCATCAAACCACACCATCTTCCCCCCTCTTCACTCTTTCATTCTCGTCGACTTATGAATTAATTCATTACTGACAATTAATGCCCTCGATCAATTTAATAATTTCTCTAGTCGACTTCATAATTGCAAAGGCTCAGTGTCAATTGGCTTGAGCGAACTTTGAGGTTAGGATGCTACTGTCTCGCTAGAATCAACAATGAAAAATAGTGCCAAAATCTGACACGAAAAACAGTGAATTCTCCTGCAAATCAATGATTATCCGACAAACAATGTCTGAATTAGTCCTCAAGTGAATAAATTGACAGTGATTACCAACAAATGCCGCATAGGAACAAACGAAGTGCGGTTTGATGCAGGAGAATTCGAGGCTTCAGTACTCACGACTTCAAGACGTTTTGTTCGGATGGCTATTACTTTTGCGGATTAATATTTTACTCATACTTTCACTTAATTACGGGGGAAAATGTTTATTTAAACGCTTTGGACATTACACAGACATCAGATGTGAGAGCCGGACGGCAACGACACCCAATGATGCTCCTCGTGTGGCGGTAACTCTCAGAGGCGGTGCAAACGGCTCGGATCCCCTCGTACTTCGCACTCCTCGGTTGTCCATAGACTCGTGAACATCCAGATGCACCTGACAACACAGTTGAACAATTGTCCACTGAACACCCCTGCTGTCGCTCAAGAAATATCGATAAAGTAGAGCTCACTCTCCTTACCTACAGTCAACATTGGCCTTGGTTGCCAGGTGAGCACGAGATGACCGGATGTGTCCAACAAGCATCTCCAACGGTCCATTGTGACGTACGCCTATTTATAATGCGTAGTAGGCCTGACTTGCAAAAATTTCGCCGGAATTTACGTAATCAAAACGTAATAACTTGATAGCAACAATTACCGAAAGAAATTGAAAAATGTTGAACTCATCTTTCACGTGACGTTACATCATCTAATTATCGCAACACCTGATAAACAGTATCTCATTTTTACCTATTTTATTATTTACCTATTATATTCTTGATTAATTCATTCGTTGAACAAACAAGCAAACGTCAGCAGAAGTTTTTAACAACAATTCATCATTTTTTTTTTGGACTTAATAAATTGCACCAATTGTAAAGTAATTTGTTGGTTGAGTTATCTTTCTCCGGATATAACAATATTATTTAATCAATATTTGACGTGACGTTGTAAAATTTTATTCTTCCCATACCAGTTATAAAAATATCACACAATTTTAATTTTAACAGTAAAAAAATATGTGTGAAAAGACATTGGCAAACAAATATTGCATTGGATGATTTTGCTCGGATATATTTGCAAAAGATATTAGTTGATCTCAGAAGTAGTGGACCAAAGTCGAGAATGCCTCGTACATTGTAATTCCAATGCCAACGAAGAAAGCAAGAGCTCGATGAGGCTGTTTGGGAACAAATACATAGACGATTGTGTGGATGATCCGAGCGAAGACAAATGTCCTTATGAGGATCATCGCGCAGTAGTAGTCGGGGCCAGTCGTCAACCAAATTGCGGTCATTACGAACCAGGGGAGAATGTTCTCCAAGTCATTCATGTGGGCTCGTCTCACTCGCTCGACGTCTGGGTCGTCTGTCGTTATTTTGGCTTTCTTGGAGACGGCGTCTTCAGGATTTGCGAATACCTGGAGAAAATAATTAAAACAGATTTTGTCAAGTCTGAGGAGACGCAAAAGTAGTTGACAATTGTAGGATCTGGTCAATTTAATTGGTTTAATTTTTCTGTGGGACATGTTTTCGTTGTTTTTCATTGACACGGCGTCCGAACCAGATTCCCACGATCTTCAAGTGACAATAACTCAAGATCGGCAGAGTGAAATGCGATAATTTTGGATCAAATTAAAGCTCTGCTTTCGAGCTTTAATATGAAATAAAAATCATTCAATTTCAATCGGCCAATCCTGAAATATTGATAATTGAAATCTTTCCAGTTGGCCCCAGCCTCTCCGACTTCTCACGAAAAAATGACCATCTCCATTGCAAATTCCGCCAAAATTGATAGCACATCAATTTTTTATTATTGACAAACGAAATACTTTATCTGATAAACTCATTGCTTCTATCAGTAAGTCAATGTTCTACTCGGCTTATCTGTCATTAGTAAATACAGCCAATCATTACGCCGACGGTGAAGGCTGAATTTAGTGTCTCATTCGCATTACCTTAACAGTATGCGACTAATGTAAATTGTTTGAGGTTTCTCCAGGGATTCCCGTATCTATGTACTAAATAAAAAAATGCGTAAGAAATACCAGGAGGAAAATTGTCGAGTTTTCAACGATATATAAAGAAGCCGACACGACTTCTGCTCAATCTTTCGACACCAGTTGAGCTTTATCGCTTGAATAAAATTTCTTTTTGTTGCTTATCATGAAACTCTTCGCCATTTTTACACTCATTGCAGCAGTACTGGCACTCGCTGGTGCACAGTGCATTCCTCGCGGCAGCGCGGTAAGCTATGCACTTATTAATCCTTCAATTGTCTCACGTGCGAGACAATTTTACGAGTGTTTACTGTTGAATAACTGCAGCGATAAAAAATCGCTTGACCAGTTGCTGGGAAATTTTCGGTATTGTCTAGTGGTTAGGATTTTTGTAGTTCTTGAGAAATCTGGGAAAAATTATTTTGATACGTCGAACATCTCCTGGAGTGATCATCCAATTCACCTCGGCTTCCATTCCATTCATGGCAGTATCGAGAGGCAGGTCCAAATTTGCTGTTGAGCAAAAATGGAACACTTGAAGTATCCCTGAAATGTAGTGGAAACGGGCAGACATATTTTGGTTAATTGAGATTGGTGACATCGAGAGGAGGATTTATCATTTTTAATTTGTAATGTAACATTTTCAGTGCAATATACTGTCTGAGTGCTGCGGTAGCAGCCAATGCGCCATTAACACCGCTGCCGGTCCCGGTTTCTGTAGATAGGTAAAATTGTCGATAGAATACTGATTGCAGAAGACATTATCATTGACCAGACTGACTAATTCGTACAACTTTCCATCAATTTTCAGGTGCTTCAACTCAGCTGAAGAAGATACGTCCATGAGAATTATGATAAATAAATGATGTGTTCGATCTGAAATTCCTGCAATTATTGTATATGTACATAAAATATCGTCCTCACTTGCAAAATTGCGACCCGAGCCGAAGGCGAGGGTTGTAGGCACGTGGGGAATGCTTGTCTGAATCCCCTCCCGAGGGTTGCCTACAATTTTTCTGCCAAAATGGACGAAAGTGAGCGTTTCTAACCGAGCGAAGTGAGGTTAGAATGCTCACTTTCAGTCCATGTAGCCAAACATTTTTTTGGTATCCGTACTACTGCATTGGGCAGAAAAAATGAAATCTGCGGATGTCTGATTTACTTGTCGCAAATAAATATCGTTCATTGAGTTATCTCTAATTATCAGTCGAATGTCCTCCAAACTGCAAAATTTTCTTCAAAAAAAATCTTACGTTCTTCCCCAATCTCTGTCGGGCAGTGAGCGGCGCCATCAGCAGCACCTTAATCACCAGAACGGCACTCCAGACGGCGAACTCCTTGAACAAATCCTCCCTAATGAAACTCATAATGCCCCAAAACTCAGAACTAGAACTTACAACTCCAATAAACCAAAGCCGACTGAAGGATTATCGATATTGCCACCCGGCAGGTCGTGAAGTTTCATAACTGCTATCGCAGTGCTGACTCCTCCCCCACTTCCTGAACGACGGCCACGTATCTCTAACAAAAATGCCCACCTCATCCCGGAATTTCTCCACAAAGTGAGGATGCCAGGAGATTCTGGAACCCCTTGAAACTCTAGTCTAGTAAAAAAAAAATACGCTAAAAATGCAAATCAGCTGATTTCCCCCCACCTGCGTGTCTGGAAAACGCCATCTTGAATTCTCCAAGGAGAATTCACAAGTCGGTAAAAAAGACACTGACATTCTCAATGATATTCCTTCTGGATAAATCGTCGCGTGGTAAAAATAAAAGTAGAAATCAAATAAATAGTTACCAAATCTTATTTATGTACAATAGAAATTTTAATGAATCACTGGCCAATAAAAAATCAACAGCTTGCACCAGTAATTGATCATCGTGGACGGAGAAAAGTGGCTCGGTGATACCTTAGTCAATTATTATTTAAACCATATTTGAGTTTTTTGGGTGTATTATTTATATGATAATATGGCATCGCGAGTTAATCAGGGTATACAGAGAGTTTTGGGTAAATTAGAGGCTTCTGTTAACTCGGGAAATTACTATGAGGCACATCAAATGTACAGAACACTTTACTTTAGGTAATGAGTGATGATTTTTTTGTCTGAGGATTTTCGGCTGATTTTATTGATGCGGAAATTTGTTTAACCTCCTTGCAGGTACCTCGGCCAGAAGAAATACGCGGATTTACTTGAATTATTGTATAATGGTGCCATGCTATTGTTGCAGCGTGAGCAGGTTAGTGGACAATTACTGAGTATTGGAGATGATATCGCTTTCGGTGATGAGACAATTTTTTTTTGAGACTGAGAATATTTGTCAGATTTGTTATTTGCCCCATGAGAGCAATTTCGTGACAAGAACCTGACGTCTCGATTATTTTCTCACGTTCTCAAGCATTGATTATCATTAATTAATTGGTCCATGGAGTAATTCGTTAATTGTCGTTGTTGCTCGGGTTTTTTCAGCACACGAGCGGTGCTGACTTGGGAATCCTGTTCATCGATGTCTTGACCAAGTCGGAGACAGACACGTCCCAGGTTTACTTCGAGAAGATAACGAATTTGTTCAGTATTATGAAGCAGGGAACTCCTGAGAGGGAGACCTTCCTGCATAACGCCCTCAGGTGGGGTTTGAAGCATACGAATTACAAGTGGGGACATCCTGATCTTCATAAGCTCATTGCTGAAGTGTTTTGGCAAGGTGAGGTATCCCAGTCGCTTTTTCCAGCTGGCAAATGAGGAATGAGGGTTAGGGGCTAATTGGTGGCATTAATTGCAGAGAAAAATTATACTTTGGCTAAGCAGCACTTTATATACAGTCATGATGGCGCTGGATGTGCTGCTATGCTCGTGGAACTTCATCAACAACGGGGATACTCGAACGAAGTCGATCTTTTCATAGCTCAAGTTGTTTTACAGTGAGTGGTTAATTCTATTTTGTTAATCTTTGGTTAGTTTCTTCAATAATTTATTCATCATTGGGGCCCATGGCATGAGTATCTGCTGACGGTTCCATCAACTGTCGTTATTTCTTCAACGTCACTTGGATTTTGTTGGTTATTGTCGAGGATCTATACCTCTGGGGATCGCACGATTTATTTATTGACACAAGATCATTTATTCAGTTAATGCAATCCATCTTTCAGGTATCTCTGTCTACACAACGCATCCGCTGCCCAGGAGGCCCTGGACTCTTACACGTCCAGACATCCTAAAATAAATAACGGCCCTCCTTACCTCCTACCACTCCTCAACTTCTTGTCGTTTTTATTGAAGACAATTCAACTGTGAGTACAAAAAGTCACCCAGGATTTCGTTAATTCAATTAATTTTGCATTAGACATTATGGAGAACTCAGCTGGCGACCAACCTCAAACAAAATCGAAGGGTTAGAGATCTAAAATAATTCGAAAAACATTTTAATTTGTCAAATTCGCTTTGGAGTTGTTCAAAATCACTCATTTCTCTAGTTAACAAGGGAACAATAGGAAAGCTTGTCCTTAATTTGTACTTTTAATGCAATTACAATTGGAAATGGAGCGATTGCACTGGATCACTTTCGTTTGTTCCTTCAGGTCCTCCCACGGAATGTTCCTCGTCCTCTGCGAGCAGTACCAGCTGAGTCTCAATCGAGATCCGAGTTATCGGATTTATCTGGACAAAATAGCTCAGCTGTTCTTCAACGCCCCGGCGCCGCGTCCCAAACGTCAGGGTCTCTTTGGCAATCTTCTTCAGTCGCTCTTCGTGGGCCTCGAGGACGAGGACTCGGATATGGAGGAGCAAGGCGCGCGGCAGGGCAGCACCGGTGGCGCCTCCACTTCGCAGGCACCACAAGAACTTGACTGATCAGCGAGGCCACTGGAAATGTATCATAATTTTGTAGAGCAGATATGTAAAATTTAATTCACTTTTTTTTTTGTTTAGAACAAATTGTCACAGTCGGTAGTGCAACCGTTGATACGGGAGAATTAATTGAAGGACCTGGAGATCAATAGAGAATTGTTAGCCCTTTTTCAATGCGAGAATTTTGATTGAGGAGTGAGAGAAAATTAATCACTAAATTTGGTGTTTATTATTTGACCTACTTTGGTCCAGCTGATCATAGGAACATCTAACAGCTATTGATGATTAAATAATTAGCAGCCAATGGGGATTTTTATTTTTATGGACACGTTAGATCATCCGCGCGAAGGCACCGATTGAGGGGGAGAACCCGGACTTCGGAGGTTAAAATTGCGAATAAATTGTTTTGTTGTCTTTTTGCATTTTCGGTAGACATCAACGTTCGCTTGGATTGCTTTTTTCAGAGCCTGGGGACGCTCCGAAGTCTTGGGCTCTTCCACTTGATCTACTAATTAATTAATTTTTACGGATTTATACGGAATTCAAGAGAATCAAGAGAATAATTTAATGAGACCTTCTGGAAGTTATTCGGAAAGTTCAGAGCTCAGGATTTTTTTTTCGAGACCTGGAATTTGTAGGGAATTCCTCGCAGAAGTTTTTTATGCACAATATTCCAGGAAAATAGGCTTCTATGGAGAATTCTCGGTTTTTTTGGAAAAATTTGGACAGAGAATGAGAATCTTCTCGGCCCAAATTATTCTTTTGATTATTTTTGCATTACTCCTTGTTATTTCTTGTTATAAAAATGTAAATTAATAATCAATTCGCACGGGAGAAATGTCGAAGGAATAACTTATTTTGTTTTTACTTTCGTTACCGACTTTTTTCTGTCAAATTTCTATCAAAAAAATTGAATATAAAAGATGGAGAAGTGGCAGACATTTTGTTTTATTCTTCGACCTCGAGTTGAGGATCTCAAAGTCCGAAATGGAGTTCATAAATAATTTTAAACAATTGCTCCACAGAAGTCTCCTATTTCCAGTGAAATTAATTAGAATTAGAATTAAATTGAGCCCCAGAGAATGCCAAATTTTCTCAATTTTTTAGTAGAACTCGATTATCAACAAATTATTATTGAATATGCCCAGCGGAAGGGCTGGATTTATTAATTTAATTGTCCCAAGTACACTCTTACGATCGTTGATGGCTGTTAGTTGTTAATTATCGATTATTTGTGTCAATTACAAACAATCCATCACAGGTAAAAGACGTCGAGACTTTTGCGCTTTCATCTAGTCTTGAGGTGAATTCAAGACTCACTGGTCACCCCTGGGTATCCATAACTAACCTCTTACACTGATCTACCGTCTAATTATTTATTAATGACTTCTGTTTTCTACTGTACGATATCCTTCTAATGAATCAGGGGAGAACGATAATTAACGATAGAGAGAAGAAAAAACTAATTTAATGGAAATGCTTGAAGTAATGTCTATTAATTATTGATAAGAGAGTGACTTGTGGTTTGCTCATTTTATTAACGAGCTTTACAATTGCGATATTGACTGTATCGATTAAAAAAAATGGAGGACTTTATATTGTACAAATAACTGCTAATCTTAGGCGGTAATCACTTCTGGTAGACGAGTCCACTGACGAGCGATAATTAGGGTGAGGACCTGGAGGCTCTGGTCTGTTATCTGTAAAATAATTAAACCAAAAAAAATCACTTGAACTTTTCTATCACACGAGCCTCTCAATAGGTTGCAATATAATTAATTAATATGTCTAAGTGAAGTCATTGGAGGAAATTGGAGGGGAGGACGTGTGAAATAATTTTACCAGCTCATCCTCTGGGAAAGTCAAGAGGTCGAGAGCATTCAGCAATTAAAAAACATTAATTAAATTGACAAAAGTTTGTGGTTGTCAGCAGACAAGTGAAGGTGAAGCTCATTAATTAAAATTCCTCCGGAGAGTTTATTTTATCTTGTTTTCCCGATTTTTGTGGGAATTTTCTCGCGACTTTTTATTCTCCACAAAATGGACGGCCTTCGATTCCTCAAATCCTCCATTTTGTTTTTTTATCAAGTTATATTTACAGAAAAATATAACCACAAAATTAGGTAATTCTTCGGAAAGACTCGCTGAATAATTTAGACTCTAAAAAATTCCCCAAATTTCCCTGAATCCGCGCAATTTTGGGGCAAAAAACAGAAGTTCCGGGACAATAATTTCCCTAGGAAGTCTCTAGAAATATTTCACACGTAATTAATTAATTAATTACCCCCCGTAAAATTCAATCATGCGAAGGTGTTATATTATTTCACTCACGTACTTTAAAATCACCGATTAGATGTACTTGTAAATGAAAGCATTGAGAAAATTTCATGGGTTTTGTACATAATAATGAGTACTAGATATCCAATGATTTATATCTACTGTACGTGCGCAATGTTCGTATGTGACTAATACCATAAACTATTGATTGGAGGGATGATGGTAATAATAATTGTCTTGGAGCAATAAAAAAAAAATCATTTTCCAAAACCTTTACTGCTCTTTCATACACTCTCTGTATAAAAATAGAAAAATCATGTGTTGTTTATTAAAATACGTGTAATGAACTTTACGTAACGCTGATAATAATATCAGGGTGATGAGCAGAGGGTCGCCAATCTCTCGAGAGATGTATGGAAATAGCTGCGTCGGTGCAAAGTCCCTTCAGTATTCCTCGTATCCTGGCATTGGAAACTTCCGAGAGTAGACCTCGACCTCGTCACGCAGAGCCTTCACCTTCGACTTGATCTCTGGGTCGTTCTCGAGGACAGACTTGAAGTCCACGAGCTTCGGGCCCGACTTTGCTGTGACCTCTTTTGACAGTTCGAGACCTGAAACAAAAATGACATCAATCGATTACCCAAAATGGCGGCTGACTCCTCGCCAGAAGAAAGAGCTAACATCTCCAGATGATCTACCTCTGTGAATGAACTCAGCGATCTCATCCACGTGCTCCTCCTTGACTCCCCTCGTCGTCAACGCCGGCATTCCAAGTCTAATTCCACTGGGATTGAAGGCACTTTTGTCACCAGGTACAGTATTTTTGTTGCAAGCAATGGAGATGTCCTCGAGAATCCTCTCAGCCTTGGATCCAGTGATGCCAGTGCCCCTGAGATCAACAAGCAGCAGGTGAACATCAGTCCCACCAGTGCTGATCTTGTAGCCACGAGACATGAGACTTGCGCACAACTTTTGCGCATTCTTCACGACTTGCCTCTGGTAATCAATGAACTCGGGCATTTGGGCCTGTTTCATGGCGGTTGCAATGCCGGCGATTTGGTGGTTGTGGGGCCCACCCTGGAGACCTGGGAAGACCGCTCCATTGATTCTACTCTCAAGATCGTACATTATCTTCTCGCCGTTCTTGCCGATACTGCGCACTCCCTTCCGGAAGAAGATTACCCCCGCTCGGGGACCCCTCAGGGTCTTGTGGGTGGTCGTGCTCACCACGTCGCAGTGATCGAAGGGACTCGGTATCACTCCGGCTGCCACCAGTCCCGAGATGTGCGCCATATCCGCGAAGAGGTATGCATTGTTCTCGTCAGCAATCTCACGGAATCGTTTGTAGTCCAGGCATCGGCTGTAGCAGGACACTCCGGCTATTATTACTTTTGGCTTGAAGAGTTTGGCATTCTCCGACAGCTTCTCGTAGTCGATCAAGCCCGTCTCTGGGTTGACCTTGTACGGCATCGACTCGAAGAATATCGACGTCGCCGAGATCTTTTTGTTCTGAGTGAAGAAACCTGGACAGTTTTTTCTGTCAGTTAATGAGATTAATTTTTTTGGAGGTTAAGGACAGGGTGATCGGCCTCACAGAAGTTCCTCGACATAAATTTTGGAAGTTTGAGGCGGAGAATTTCGGAGATTATTATTTCATTTGATTTTTGTAAGCTCACCGTGAGTCAAGTGCCCACCGTCAGGCAGATCCAGACCCATTATCCTTCCATGGGGCTCAATGAGGCCAGTGTAGACAGCGAGATTCGCTGGACTGCCAGAGTAAGGCTGGACATTGCAGCCCCATTGCTCCGGGTCGAGCCTGTAAGCAGCCAGAGCTCTCTTCTGAGCCAGCCACTCAATCTGATCGATATACTCATTTCCACCGTAATATCTGTAATATTAATTGTTTATTGAATTATTTCGCAACTGTCGACTGTGAAATTAGTGGCTTCGACAATACTCCATCTCACTGGCTTCAAATCCTCCAAGAATATTGAACAATTGTCGGTAATTGGGTACGTAAGAGGAAAATTTTGTCGGACTTTGATCTATTCTATAGAATTCATGATCGTAAGGACCTGGAGACTGTCAATGAGTGGTTACCTAGCCCCTGGAAGTCCCTCACTGTATTTATTATGGAGACAGGAGCTCAAGCACTGGAGAACACTGAGTGACGTGAAATTCTCACTCGCAATCATCTCCAGTCCACAATTCTGGCGTTGTTTCTCCTTTTTTATGAGGTCGAACAGCTCGGGATCCGTCTCCCAGAGATCTTGGTGCAAAATTCCAGCCATTTTCTGGAATATTAATACTCCCCTTGAGCCTCTTCAACTGGACCTTCGATTTCAGAAAAGGGTAAGGGGAGAACGTCACCGATTGCCTAATTTTTTCACTAATTTCTTGCTAAGTGTTGGAACAAGAAGGAATCCATGGAAGGATCTCAATGATCAATAATTCGAGATTGGCCGATGGAAAGTGAATGATTTTTTGTCAGGTTGAAGTTGAAAACCCGAGCTTTAAAATGAGACCAAAATTGCTCATTTTCACTCAGCCGATCCCGAGTAATTGTCATTACTCGGATGAACATTACAATTGAAAATAAAACTACTGCTATCACTTACGAATTAACAATAGGACAATTGCAATAGAATTAATTGGAACAGCTGGAAGGGGGGCTTTCCCTGGGGACTGGCCTCTGGCGTCGTCAATGACGGAATGAACAGTGAATTTTATTCAACTCCTCATGTTGTGGGGGTGGACGAATGCTGTGGCAATCACAGATAACCCAAATTGTGGTGCAACTGATCATTTGCGAAATATTCTCTTCTGATGTAAACTTTATGAGCATATTCAATGTCATTCAATAATAAATTGTCTGCCATTTGCACGCAAAACTAGAGAACCGAACGATATCAAAGCTCGATTGAAACCCAAAATCTACTGTTGTCGTCCAAGAAAAATAATTTTTCTGTGATTAATAACATTATTATTTATTTATTCATTTAATTCAACATTTGGCTCCGGCCAATTACTTATTAACGCATTCCCATCAATTTTGTTAATAATTAACAGATAATTTTAGGTTTTGGCTTTTGTAGAGAGGGCCACTATTTGTTTATTTAATACTCACGTTTTGAGAACGCCAACAGGTCGTGGCCACGTGCTTTGGCGAGATGAAGAGCAGCTTTGGGAGGCGACCTTGGAGCACGTGGCCCTTTATAGGCTCCAGACTGTTGACGAAAACATTCCCGACCAATCGAACCGACCGAACTCCATGGCATGTCCAATTCACCGCCATTGTGACGCTGACGCCGACTGAAAAACAATCCCAAGATGTAAATTAATCTTGAACAAGTCGTCTTTTCAGGCATTAAATGTTTCCATTATTTTTTTTTATCATTTGGCGGAGACCAGGGTAAAACGGCTTTGATAACCTCCACTGGATTATCGGGAAGATAATATTATTTCATTAAATCGTGAGTATTTCCGGGGAAGCTGCTTCCGGTTTTGTGAATAGTTGCTTTTAGTTTGGAGACTTGGCAGTTTGTCAATAAGTTTTTGACCGATTTTGTTGAGGATTTGGATTATTTTTGGGCTAGATTCTTCACTGCAGCATGTGTGCACATTTTTTATTTTAAAGAGTTGGACCACTCTAGGATTGTTGAGAATTTTTTTTGTCTTTTAAATGAACTCTTGGGACCTCAAAAATCATTCGACAAATAATTGTAATCGTAAAAATGTCTGAGTAGCTGATTTTTTAATTTAGGGAGTCCCAACGACTGAAGAAAAACCGGAGACAGGATCAGTGGGAGATCGAGCGAGGAACATGATTGACGACATCCCCTTCGCCCCCCGGATTGCTCTCGATAACGCCTTTCTCTTTGCAATTTTCCCCTCGTTAAATAGATCATTGAGAGCATAAGCCATATGGTAATTATTTTTTCTGACGACGAGAATGCATTGGGAAGACAAGAAGACAAGGCAACGAGTGAACTTAATTCTCTCAAAACTGCTCATAAATTTCTATATTCAGCAATTCAATTGCATTTTCAATTTTGTATAATTATAATTATTGTGTGAAATATAGTTTTATAGGATTTTCGTTAGTTTCACTCACTTTTCAACCAGAAAATCCAATTAAATCATGGGAAATTACAATTTTATGTTACAGACTTACTATTTCAGTTGACGTACGTATCACCACTTGGCTGCAGAATTGAACGTGAAATAAGAGGCACACGTGTCTTATTCACTACGTGCAACGTTCCCGAGACTTTCTCAAGTTGCGGGGCACCTGCATCTGGGCGGAATGATCCAATAAAGGCCAATAAACTGAAAAAAGGTAATTGACAATTCAGGAAAAATAGGGGGGACTGGAACGAAATGGGAGAACTTCAGTGATCACTGCCCCGGGACTGGTCGATTGAAATCGGCTAATTAGTGGTCATATTGGAGCTGAAACCCCGAGCTTTAGAATGAGATCAAAATCATTCAATTTCACTCTGCCGATCCAGAGTTATTGTCAATTGAAGACGTCCCTGTTGTAGTTATCATGTGGGTATTGGGTAATTTTGGACGTGGAAATTCCTTGAATTTATTAAAAAATGAATGAATATCATTCAGGAATGTCGTCATTGTCATCTTCATGATGACCACCATTGTCGCCATGTTTTCTGCCTACGATTGCCATGACCTGGAGAAAAAATCTCGAAAGACCGCCAGGATTTCCCATCAAATTCTTCTGGTACAATGAAAAATTCATTCCACTCCCACTTTCCATTGATTTTATTTCATCCTCAGAGCTCGTTATCACAATGGGAACTCTAACACTCCTCTTATCACCGTAAGACGTTAGTACCCCCCAGCAAGTGTCACCGAGGGTCAGCAAAACACGATTACTGAATTTCTCGCCATTTTTTCCCCAGAAGGACGTCATTAAAATCCAGAAGGTCGCACTACGTTTCACTACTTCGACTTATCAATTGTTTATGTTATTTCGTCATGCAATTGTGATTACATACCCTTCGCTGACTCAGGATTGTGGCCACTCGATTCCTGGAGTGCACATGGAGACGATCAATGAACAACTGGAATAATTTTTCATGTTCACTGGACCTCGGATCGCCGTGATAACCCTGATAACCCTGGAGATTAAAATTTGGGGGATCAGTCAATCTTGTTGCCTTCGTGGAGTGTCGGAGCTCGAAGACGAGCTTTATAGCTTCAGAGTTCCATAAAAAAATATGGACCACGGGGAGACGGGGGCACAATGGACGACCTTCAGTTGACAACAGCTCGGGATCGGCTGAGTGAAAATGAGTAATTTTGGTCTCATTTTAAAGCTCGGATTTTCAACTTCAATGGGAGAAAAAATCATTCAATTTCAATCGGCCAATCTCGAGATATTGATCATTGAAATCCTTCCATTCTACCCCAGTCCCCCCACTCGTACCGATTACTTCGTTATTATTCGATTAATCTAGACATAAACAAAATTATTTTGTCCAGGAAATTTACAAACACGTGTACAGTATTTGCAGAGGAAATTCTTGTTATCTAATAATTTTTAATACCACTTACTGCGCATGTCCTCGCTACCAATCAATAATGACCTCATAAAACCACAAAATCCAGTGAATAAACCAAATAATTAATAAAACCAACAAATACAAAATGGCTGAATGTTATCTATTTTATTATTAATATCATACAGTTATAACTTAAACAATTTTTCCATCCACATATTAAATTTATGCGATGTCTTCTGCAAAAGAGGAACAAAAAATATATGACCACTTTCTCTCTCTTGGAAAAAAAAAAATTAATCATTAATTAGATATTAAAATCGCAATTTTCTGGATTCCTTTCACACTACCTCCACTCCCACGTGAAAAGAATCATCGATAAATCATCGTCGTCGATAAATTGATAAGCGAATGATTCATAAAAAAAATTCATATAAACAATTATTTGATAAACAAATGATGAATAGAGTGACTTCTCGTAATTTTGAAAAATCCAGATTTCTTACTTTTGCAATGTTCGCAATCACTCGGATTCAGGAAAATTCTTCAGTAGGCAGAGAGAAATTTCATTGGGAGGGGGGGAAAACATAAACAAATTATGATCGACGACTGGTGCTCAGTGTGAAGGCCCTGGAATTATATATCCACGGAAAAAAGTCTCTTCAGGAAGATGCATGCGTACATTAATCATACAAAAATAAGATAAAAACGCGATGCAATCTAACCATAAAAATTTTTAAATACCTAGTCGTGACATTATTATATTACAGAAAGTAATTCTTTAGTTAATTATGCTGAGAGATTACTACTCATTTTAATTCGGAAATATTTCATCAAATATTCACACCATCACTGCTCACGAATGCTCGGAAATTTCCAACAAAAGTGTCCACAATTTTTGCTCTATTGAAACTTGAAGAAGTGCCTAATTAAAAAAAACAAGTGCAACAGTTTATTTTATTTGTGCACGATGAGACGACAGAGATCCACGATTTAACCAGGCAAATGCACTTTTATAACCTAAAATAATGCTAACATTAGTCATGATTATTTGCCGACGCAATTTGGGATTATTTGCCCAATTATTTCCAAATCAAAATGAATATTTCTGCAGGTATGATTCAGTCGTACTCGATACCCGGCGTTGGATTTAATCCTCTGTGCACGTTTATTTGTTTTTCCACTCGATTCTTCATCTCTTCAGACATTTTGAATTTATTCGGATGATTTAATTGCCTCACATTTTTTCCTTCCCCCCTGTATCAGATCGATTAAGAGTTAATTCTAAAAATTCCACTCTAAATTATCACCTAATCTACGATTGATTGATTGATAATAACACATTTATAATACGTTGTATATTAAGTTTTGTTTACTCCATTTTGTTTTTCTCTCTCTCTCTCTCTCTTCTCTTTATTCATTCATTTTACGGTTTTAGGGTGAACTTTGGGTGTCGTATAATTGATTTTCCACATCGGAGTAACGCCGGAATAACGAGACGAAGTATCAAATCGCGATGGCCTGGTCTGATTAATTTTTCTTTCGTCACAGAAGTTGATCGTTAATATATCATTAATTTGTATCTTATTTTTTTTCTCGCTTTTTTAACTTTTTAAAAATACTAGGAATTTTTATATACTCATTATTTCCTCTCATTTCATCGCGCGTGAAGTGGAGAAAGTTTTATGAATTTTAGTTGAAGCACATTAAGTCGAGAAAATCAATGCCAAGTGAATTTCCTCAATAAGTGACAGCTGTTTTTGTTTTATCGTTAATTAAAAATCAATTGTCCCACGTTATTGAGGTGAAAATAAAATTCTCATTTTTTTCCGCTGCCTTTTTAGCGTTAAAAACAAATTACTCATAACTTGACGATTACTTTTTCATTCTCTTTGTATATTTCATCAGCATAATTGGATCATGAACTCTTGGCAAAATGTCAGCTGTTACTTTCCTCGATTTTTAATTTATCAAATTCTCACGTGATATTCAGCTCAAATGTACGAGTTTATTTGATGATTCGGCACACGAGACGACGGATTAACGTCGTCCACTTGAAGTGTCACGACCTCCCTCGACGCACTCAAAGAGTTCCTGCATAAATAACAAGATGGCTGCCTCCGTCACTTGATCGCTTCCGCATGACAATTTTACTTTTTCTTTTGCTTTCGTCCGTCGGTTTAGTTTTTAGGTGAGAATTTTAATTGTATATTTTAATAGCCTTTTCGAGGTAGTTAACTCGGGAACGCTTTGGGGCTTTGTTGACGTGGTCCAGACCCAGCCAAGGCCTCTGCAGTGGTGAATCTGACGTGGGGAAAGAAGTGAGAGATTCATTACTTTTGCACTTTATCGGGCGGAATTTTCAGGAGCAAACATTCTCCGAGGAGTTGGAAATACTTACTCGGGTTGGGAACGGCTCGAAAGTCGGCGAGATTAATGAAGAAATCCGCCTCATCGGTGATAAACTGCGCTTTCCCCGTTGACACGATCGCGAACTTAAACTTTAAAGTTTTTATGAACTCTCATAATGTATTGAACTTTTGCGAATTCAGTAGTGAAGTGGTGACAGTGACGACATTTGCGAAGAATTTTGTCAAGTCCCATTGACTTCCAGATATTTTTCAGGCAAAATTGACCTCGTGGCTTCACTACTTCACTACTGAAGTCCATTGTACATGCTTACCTTTTCAAATTCTTTCTCGGGTACCCCTAGTTTCTTTAATAACCTGTCCTTGACCTTGGTAAATGGCTCACCCTGTGATCCAAAAGAAGAGTCGTATAAAAATGGTGACATTGAGAGTCAGAAAAAAATTATTTGAGGATGTTTAAACATTTGGCGAACTCAATAATCCCACCTTCTCCGAATTTTTGCCCAGTTGTTACCCAAGAACTCATGACAGTTCTTCCCACTGGCCTATAAATAATCGATGACCTCATTGAAATGAGGATCATCAGCTTCTTCAACGACCCCTTGAGATTAATGAAACCTAACCTCAAAAAACCCCGAATATAAAAGAAATCTTACATGTTTGATCTTAAACATAAATGGAATTCCAAAAGTAGAGAAGATGTCCTTATGGAAATGAGCAACAGGTACAAGAATTTCATCCTCGGCGAGGCTCAGCTCGTCCTTTGGTACCTCCTCTATCCTGTAAGCCTTCGTGCCAAGTGTATTGAGGGTTTCAAGTGAAGTATCCTCCTTGGGGCCTGGCATGAGTCTACTGCAATTAACCTCGAGCAGTCTCAATTTACCCGAGCCATTCTCCGAGAACTCCACCTGCTTCTTCGCCTCCTCGAGGAGTGTGGCAACAGTGCCATTTTTATTCGGATAAAGAATGATCTCTTTCTCCTCTTTCAATGACGGCCCAACCCAGATGCACTTGAATTGTTTCTTATTCTCTAATTCGTTAACTCGAATACTCAACTGTTGGTAGAATATTTTCTTTGTCTTTGGCTTACAATAGGCGACGAGATCCTTCAGGGTACCGTCGAATGTACACTTTAGGGCGTGGCCTGGTAAGTCTTTATAACTGAAAAATCAAAATCCTTGATTTCTCGAATTTATCCCAAAGGATTTACTTGTTAAAAGCAATTTATCAAATGATTGATTAGATTGCGAGATATTTCCCAAAACCTAACCTAAAAAATATGAAAATCATTGTCGACTTACTTTTGACACCTGAAGAACTGTAATAAATAAGGATCAGTGCCAACTCTCTGGGCCACAGCCTTTGCCATCTGATCGTAAGTCATCCTGAGTGATAAGTCCATTGTAAAACCCGGATCATTGGGTATAGTCTTGTCGCAGAAGGTGACTTCTACCCTGTAGAATAGATCCCTGGAAACAATTCCCCAATAGAACAAACCGCACGAAAAATAATCTCGCAATTGTCACTGACCAGTCCCTGACGGTCCTGGGAGCCTAATCTGACATGTCCATCGAATAAAAAAACCCTTTCACTCACTTGAAGTAATCGCGACACGTCGGCAGCTCGTACATCTCATTGTCCCTCTCCTCCTTCTGGAATACAATGATATCCCCGTCCATGAGCTCCTCCAGGACCTTCTCCAGCGGCTCCGTGAGATTCTCGATCTTCTCCACCATATTCGGCTTGATCTCCTCGTAGAGGGCCAACTCAGTGTCCGGTGCAAAGCCAGCTCGCTCATTAAGAATGGGAATGAGCTCCTGGACCTTCGCTGTCACTGGCATGTAATGGTGGCCAGCATAATGGATCTTCTTATTCTTTGGATCGTAGAGTTTGAAGAACAGCAGCACATCCGTGTCTTTGTCGAAGGGTGGGAGAGCAGTGAGACCGGAATCTGGGGGCACCAGCTCGACGAACACGTGCCAGGGGTTGAGATTCTCGGCGTAAACTGTCATTGTCTTCTGGAGATCTGCATCGGGCTCGATCAGGGTCGGTCGGCAGGTCTGATTCGTTCTGGCACTGAACGGCCAGACGCGGATCTGCTCCATTGGGTATTTCTGGGGAAAACAATTGAATGAGTGCGCCAGGGGTCAGCCATTGGACAGTCTCTCACAAAAGTCAATGCTCAGAACTTGACGAGGTCAAATCTCTCAAGTTGCTGTCACATTTGGCCTCGAAGCAAGACATTCAGGGGGACAATTTGAGACATTTGTTTAATCAACTCAGCAGTTGATGAGACTTCAACTGAATCAAACAAAATTACCAGGGGCTAATCAAGGACTTAATACACTTACCAAACTCTCACTGAGCAATTCAAGAAATTCGTGGAGTGTCGCCTGTTTGCGAACCCGAAACATTCGATAATGCGCGTGTTCAATATCAAAGAGATCATTCCCCTGGTGTCCATCAAAGCTATCCTCAAGTAGTACGTTCACAGTCATATACAAGTATGCCTCGTTTCTTTCCTTTCTTCTTATCTGTTCCAGCCTCTTCTCCTCTTGTAGCCTCTCCACCAGCTAGACCAACAAAATTAAAATTATCCAAGTGTATACAGAATTTCTTTTTTCTTCGAGCTTTCTCGCAACATGACTTCTTGCCAATGATCAGCTAATTTTTTTTTTCTCTTTCATTAATTAACATTTTTCTCTCATTACGATTGAAAAATTTCATTTGGATATTAATTTTTTTTTCTCTCTCTCTATCAATCATCACTGCATTTCAAATAATTTTAATTTTGTTCATCTGCCGCAATATTCAGCACTTTTTTTTAATAAAAAATTATCAAATGCGATTACAAAATGAAAATTATTCAGCAGGCGAAATTCATTGGGAATGAGGTGCCATGAAATATCGACAAGTTGGATAAAATGTGGTCGGAAATCCGTTGAAATAAGGAGACAAGAGTGATTAATTGACTTCTGATTGTCATGCCATGTCAAAACTAATGATCTTACTCTAGCAAATACCAGTAATGATAATTATCTAACTAATGAGGAAGGGTATGATTGTTGCAACAGTGGAGATGATAAATCTGACAAGCTGATGACATCAGTGAAATTTGATAAAAAGGGACGAGTAAAATTCTGACAAGTCACGTGAGGCTTCGACAACACCTCCAGGACACTTTGAGGTTATGTTAAAACCGCTACTGATCCGTCATCGACAAATCAACGGTAAAAAAAAAATGAAAAATGGGCATGAAGTGGCAAAAAGTCTGCCAAAAGTGCAAAATAACTAATTACTCAGCGCAATAATGTCACGTGACTAATGAAATGAATGATGAGCAGAGCTAAATAATTGATTATCGTTGAACAAATAACATAAACGTAAGAGTTAATTCTTGAAATGACGCTAATATTGTTCATTGAATATCTAACAATTTATTATTCATCACTTCGCCATCCCCTCGTCTCCCCCAACTTTGTTACCTCTCATTATTTTATATAAAATAGTTGGTAATAGCATTCAAAAAGAACCTCGATTACAGCAATTATAAATTATTTATTCTTTCGACGATACTGTGTCACTCTGTCACCTCTCAATCCTTCGTCTTAAATTTTTCCTGTGATCCTTCTATTCATTAATATTTAACAACAAATAAATAGATAAGCATCTGTTAATACTCGTAATTCACTATCAACACTGATGAAACATCATTTTGGATTTCCAAAAGAAAATAAAAAAAGACGGTTGTCTCACGTACTCTTTTGACGTTTCTTTTGTTGTCATTATTTTGTAGAAAAAAATGGTCAATTAAACAACAGATTATCGTCACCGGCCACGTTAATTTGTTAAATCAGAGTTAATAAATGAGGGAGAGACATGAAATATTGACGTCAAGTCGAGAAAAAAAGAAGGCAAAATTGAAAAAAGGCTATTCCATTATTTAAATTATTACGTTTGCGTAAACGTAGTGACAATTGCAATTGAGTTGACAAAGTATCTCCCCTCAATAAGTGAAATAAAGCAAACGAAAATGCCAAAAATTCCCCGACAATTCCCCTGCAATAGTTGTCAAAGAATTTTCATTTTCCAACAGTCCGAGAAATTAAAAAAAAAAAAAAGGAAGTAATAATAATAATCAGTGATCAATAGTTTGAAATATTAAAAATCGTGAATATAGAGATTTGGATTGCGCGGTGTTTGAGTGGACGGCCTCAACGACGCGTTTTCATTATCACGATTGTCTTTGTTAGTATCGATAACGTCTTTATCACGCTCGCGATTGTACATCTCTTCGGATAGTTCTCTTTGTAGGACGTTTCTGACCTCTTGAGGTATATCCTCTTCTTTCACCTCTTGCAGTACATTTTGTAGCTCCGAGTCACGTATGTAGACCAACATGTATGCATTTGTGCAGTGTTTAACTGCCATTGACATGTCCTCGTCCTGCCCACCGTAGTTGTGCTCAATTGCCTCCTGTTTTGTACACCTTGACACCACGTCGTCGTCAAATTTGCACCACTGAAAGCACAAAGAGCCCAAAAATAAAAACCAAAAACTATCTGGCGGAGAAAAAACAACTCGGGGAGGTCCGCAATCTTTTTTTCTGCCAAAATGGACGAAAGTGGGCATTCTAACCTCACTTTCGTCCATTTTGGCCGAAATAAATTAAATAAATTGAACAAATTGGCCGAAAAAAATTCTATTCAACCCTCGGAAGGACAATCAGACAAGCATTCCTCACGTGCTGACAACCCTCGCCTGCGGCTCCGGTCGTAATTTTGCTCGTGAGGACGACTTGTCTAATTGTCGATTGTTTCCACTGGCGATATCCTTGCAATTTGACGTATTTAGATACTTTTGTTAATTTGTGGTGAACAAAAATTAATGATGCATCAGAAGAGGGCAGAGGGAGTCGACAGCGCCCATCACTTGGATATCAACACTTCAGGAGACTCAATCAATCAGTGGAACAGTTGAACCCCGACAATATAAACGCGAATGAATTCTTACCTTTCCATCCCCAGCTGGATTGATGAAGACAACATAGTGTCCTCCGTGATTATCCCCACTGTGTACAAGCACTGCGTGCAGAGTGTAATTAGCGTTTGTCGACTCCTTCGCCTGGAGGTAGGGCCCCAGGCTTATCTTCTCGTAAAATTCAAATCTGCAAATAAGACGAAACAAAATTGTAAACATCAATTTTGGATATTTAGTTCCAATTGCTAGTGAGGTTAGCTGACTAGGGCAACTGAAAACAAAAGATCTCTGCCCAAATAATCACCAGGACATTGTTATTATTAATTTGCAATGAAGTTGGACTTTGCACTGGTGAATTTGTTAGATAAAATCACTCCTCACCTGTCATTGAATTTAACGGAGCAGTCTGTAACCGGATCATACTGAAATCTCATGAGATGAAGATGAAGAACAGGTGGAAAAGACTGGAAGATCACTCCCTTCTCCGCCTCCTGGAGCCCATGCTCACCAGCATCATACTTATTATCACCATCAAGTATCTCAGTACTGATATAATCCTTGAATGACTCGTAAATATTTTTCTTTCCCTTGATATTCAACTGTATATCGTAAAATGTCTCTACCCTTGTCGACGTGAAAACGATATTTTTGCACTTGATAAATGACGCCATTTTTCCCTCAAATAATTTTGGCACTGTACCCTCAACACAAGTGCCCTTCATTTTGCTCTCGAGTTTGTCAAGGAGTACGCGCAAAAATTCCTGTACATCGTGCTGCATAAATGAGTCAAGTGTTTCCCATCCAAAGCTCTTGGTCAATTTTTTTGTACCAACTGGTTTATCACAAAATTGTAACTCGTGAAATACCCTCTGGAGTGCAAGTGCAACACTCTTGCTCGAGTCATCACTCTCAGTTGGCATTTTGTAAACTGCTTTGCGCAGTTGATTTGTGAAGTAGAGGGTCTGGAGGAGGGAATTCATGTAGCACGTCGCACCCTGATTCTTCAGGCCAACGAAGCCCGTGTGTTTTTTGCTGTCCCAGCTCACGCCGTGCGGAGCATCTGCTGCCACGTGAACCTGGAGAGATGAATATTAATTGCCAATCTCAGGGATCAATTGAATATTTTACACTGGTAATTTTTAACCTCAAATATTGGCCTTTGTTCTTCTTCAATGATAACTGATACAACGCCAAAAAGGTCAGGATAAATTGAGGATTATTATTTTAGTCTGGTAATTGTGAGTTTTATTACCCCCTCATTATTACTCTGGTGGCAGTTTAGAGAAGCTCAATAATTGGACGCCATTTCAGGCCCGGGTGTCATAGTTCGTAACCTCGACATCCCCGTGACGAATTGCAAGAATAATAATGATTAAATCAGGAGCAAACCCAATTTCCGACCTCTGCGCATGATTTCTGCAGGTCGGAAATTATGTCTGCTCCCGATTTGATCAGTATTTCACGTGTAATGAGTGACGGAGATTTTGAGGTGAGGCCGTTAAGGCCGGGTGTAATAGCTCATAACCTCAACATCCCCGTGATTAATTACAAGAAAAATAATTATCAAATCACGAGCAAACCCAATTTCCGACCTCTGTGCCTGATTTCTGCAGGTCGGAAATTACGTCTGCTCCCGATTTGATCAGTATTTCACGTGCAATGAGTGACGGAGACCTCGAGGTGACAAATTATTACACGTTGGATTGTTAAACCGTTTAATAGTTCAATTAATTAATTAATTAATCATCGAAGCATTCTCGTAGCTCAGTACTTCGGGTTATCCTCCCGAAGATGTCCCAAGAATTTTTTTTCAAAGTCAGGCATTTTTACTGATCGTCAATCAATATTAACCATCCCATTACCGCTAATTGTGACAGCCGTACGGATTTGTTAATGGCTCTTTTGAAATATGTACCCATTCTAATGCACTAAACGTGGAAATTCACGTTTAACTCCAGTGGATTATCTTGATACCTGTTAAGAAGTGACGAGTATTGATTTTGAAGCCATATAGCACGATACCAATTCATATCTGCCTAGAAAGACTGTTCCCACTGTTACATCAGCCATTTCTTGCCCAGAATTTCATGTATCAATTCAATAACGCGAGAGTCAATTTTTCCAGATGTTTATTTTTATAAAAATATCACAGCTCGTTCAATCTCGTTGAAAATCTCCCCCAGAGATCTACCAAAAAGAGCTCAATAATCTTATCTCAACGAATTTCACTGTCTGCAAAATATTTCGCGATATTTCATCCAAAATAAACTCTCGCCTATTTTTTATTCGCAATTTTTTAATGTTATGTAACGTACTCAAAATTATAACTCAAGTTGAGATTGTTAACACTCGATATTGCTATCGATGTGAATAATTCGGTAATTAATCGAATCGGCAGATCCAATTTTACACCTCAATCAACAATTTAATATCTCCCTTTAATTGACTCGTCCTCAATTAGTATTTGACTATTAGATCTCATCAAATTCGTCATAAATCACTCTCAATTCTAATTAACAAATTATTAACGGCCGTCTTCTCGACCTTTTTCTATTTTTCCCCTAGATGCGCCATGAATTCCCCAGATGTCACAGTTTTTGGTCGCTTTTTGTTTTTGGGAAATTCCACGCGTGGGAAAACATGGAAAATTATAATTTTGCAATGGAATAAACCGCTGTAATCCCTTATTAGGCGATAATTAGGTCTCAAGCGTGCGCTGTGTGTGTGGGAATAATAATTAGTGTTTTTTTTCGTAAGAGGATTCGGCCGCCATATTGTCTACATCGACCAAAATGTCGAGGGAATTGAGGTTAGGATGTACTTCGATAATTATATTATTATCGACATTTACCACTTATCACACCTAATTATCACCTAACAGGAGATTATGGCGATTCTTCGCATTCCAAAATAATAATTTTCATGTGTTCTCGTGCGTGTAATTCCCCAAGAAAAAGGACGCGAGCAAAAAAACTGAAATCTGGGGAATTCTGGAGAATCTAGGGGAAAAAATAAAAGAAAAATGGCGAGAAGACGGGCCTGAGAGTGCAGGGATTCGTTTCACTTCCCCAGCGTCTGCCAAAGCATTCCCCAATAATTAATAATTGTTTATAAATCGCTCACCTCAAGTGTTATCGAGTCATCCTTGATGTAGCCCTTGTCCGGGTCCAAGACGTCCTGCCACAGCATGAAATGACTGAATCCCCAGTCGTTCTCCTTGTTGTAGAACAGATGTTGTATTTCTGAAAAAAAGAAAAACAATCGGGATAACAAATGGACATTTTAATTGCATCTCGAGTATTGTCCGTCACATTAATTTTGATAATTCTGTACTCACTTCTGCTGAATGGCTCCTGGCCCTCCTTGCATGACAGAAGACGTAGTTCAGCGACAGCATAGCAGCTCCACGTTGATGATTCACTCTCACCATTACACTGGAGGAAAAATCCAAGGGATTTCTGGGGCTGCCTCTCCTGGGTTTGACTCGACCGGGGCATTACCATTATTTTCCATGGTAAATTACGGACATAGCACGATGGTGACAGCTGTGAGTCCTTCATCTTTGATACATTCTCGACGGTATAGCGAAATGTCGCCTCGGATCTCGCCTCATCTGCAATTTAAATTCAATCAAATTTTCCCATCAACTCCAGACCATTTGGCCCACAAATGGTTAATTAGGTACGGACATTTTTGCAGATAGAAGCCTTAACCTTAATCGCCCCTTATTTTTTAACATTTGTTGTCAACATGTTGTTAACATTTGTTGATTTTTGTGTATACGAAACGAAATGAAAATGCAGTGGAAGTGACTCGGAAACCTCATCTTCGAGAGCTGGTCATGGGAAAATAAAAAAATCTGCAGACTTATTTGTCTCAACAGGTCTTAGAATTGTTTTTTTTTTATGAAAAGAGGATTAGATATTATAAAAAATGGTCGGTTGCAGGCCATTTTCGCTGAGATGACACTCCAGGATTTTAATGGCTTCCCTAGAGCTCTCACCCTCTGACGGATGATTTTCAGCTCTTCCTGGCGACCTCCCGCAAACTCTCGGCTCGTGCTATCACATTTCCAAGATATTTCCAAGTGAAGGCACTTAATTCCAGCCACTGAGCCACTAATGTCGTCCATTTTATCGACAAGTAATTTAATCGAGGCGTCGTCAGCCATCTTGGACATTGATGTCGTGTCCTTCGATTACTCCCTGCCCGTCTTGATAACAGTCAAGGTTCGAGGGTGTCATCAAATACTGTCCACCAGCTTTGAGGTAGATTTATCAACACGCGACGAATATTTAGCTGGGAATGTACCCGATAACCAGGAGTTCTCAAACTCGCTTGAGGACGTGGATTTTTATTGTTTTGTCTCCAGTAAATCGCTGCCCATGGCAATCCATACCTTTCTTGTCAGATGTAGGATTATCAATGAGTCATGAGCTGTTATCACACGACTCATTCCCAGAACTTATCTCGTATGTTAACCTCGCAGGCAAAATTAGCAGAACCGAATCTTTGGTATTGGGTTATTCGAGGAAAATTAACAGCTGATTCTTAAGTGGTCAAATAATCGACCCTTCCTTCCCCAAAAATTACTCTAGACGTTGGCTAATTCCAAGTTCATCATCAGCTGATTTTTAATTAAAACAAAATTGTAAAAAAAAATTCATTCATAAAAATGGAAAAAATGGCGTCGAGGCGTATTTTTAGTCTAATAATTCGTTTCTTACGATTTTAATTAATTGGAAATCGATTGAAGAGGCAGAATAAAAACCTCGCGAACCTCCAGTCTGATATACTGTTTCAGTTAAAGACTGCAATATCGAATTAATTAACGAAAGATTGATTAATTAATTAACCATCTGGTGAAACTCGACTCCCAGGGGTTGACAATTGTAAAACCTCTACGACAAGCCCACGTAATTTTTCAGAGTCCACCCAACCGCCAGCGATCCCAATTATTTCTAACATCCCGAGAAAATCTTAAAACCTAAAAATCCTGAGTATTTAACTCAGCGAGCGCGTCACTCTGGAATCCATCTATTATTAGAATATCCACGAAAGCTTTCGCAAACAGTAGAAAAGTGCGCGAGTTGTTCATAATCTCGCAGTCCCCCCTGAGACTAAAAAAAGTGTAAAAAAAAAACATAAGAACAGAACAATTTACCCTCGTTCATCTCGTGATCCAGACTGACGCAGCTGGGCGTCATGTCTTCGTTCATGCCTGCAAGCTCGAACTCCAATTCCCCATTAATAGGTGGCAGTTCACCCCTGCCATCGCCTCGGCCGTCATTGGGAGCCTCTGAAATATTCATTGCAATCTCATCAGCAAAAATGTCCAATCCTCCCCACCCCCAGATCCCACCAAAATACCAGTAAAATAAACAAGTCCATTAACAATACTCAGATCATCGGTGTATCATCGACTAGGTTAGGTTGCCGATAGACCCGCTGATAAAATAATTAAGAAGTCGATAATTCCATTACCATTCGATTGAAACAACATCGAGCTTATCATCGTACAGATGGAGTACAATTTTCTGTAATTTCTCACAGCTTTCACTCGCCCCAGAGACCCCATACCAATAATAAATAGCACTCTCAACTGAATTGTATCAACTTTGCACCTTCAGATTCCCCCCAAATCACCAGTTAATCTTGATAAAACGCTAACAGCAGAATAAAAAAAAGAAGGAAAATGGAGCAGCGATGATTACCCATCGAGAGACTCAAGAGAGGCCTTCAGAAATTGTTGAATTTTATTGGAAATGAATCTCCTGCGAGGTCCTCTGACATTTATTAAATCACTTCAATTCACTCAACAGTTGGTTAAACAACTTGACAGCTTTTTCCAGTTTTTTTTAGAGCGTGCGAGTAACTGACGTTAAACTTTTCTGATAAATGGAGGATTGAGGAGGGGATATCGCCTATTAATCACTTCGAGGCTCATTAAGTTGGAGGAAGTATTTTTGATGAGACAATTGCTTTTGGCTGACAAAAAAATTATGAGGAGTCGTCATTTGTTGTTGTGGGGTAGCTCAGACGACAGGGGAGGCATGGACAATATCAGTAGGTCCAGCATTCCCAACTTTTGGAAGATAATTCAGACAAATAATTCATGCTACCCCATTAACTATCCGCTGAGTTATTTACGTGTCGAGAATAGTGAGGAAGGTGCCCCGAAGTCATTTTGTTCTGATAAAATATGTGAGGGTCTGATGTGAAGACTAATTTTCTCATGAATTGATTTAATTTAGCCGAGAGAGGGAAACCAAGCAATACACCAGCACGTCCAGCATTTCCAATTTGTCGAGGATAATCGAGTGGAGTGGATCCCTTAACAACTCCTCAATTATATATTTGGAAGCCATTGCGAGAGGACTGATAATATGTTGCTGTGATATAAAAATTATTCCCCTGGGCATCCGACTTTTGGAAAAAGTCATCAGGTGATCTCGCCCTACTGCACCATCACCACTGACAGATATTTTTATTTGTTTAATTAAATAGATCTCCAGTGATTGACTTATCACTGAATTATGAAGATTGAAATAAATGAGTTCTGCGTCAATTCTCATCTGATTTCTGCATGAAGTCAGTCCGATGGACTGAGTTCTCCTCGAGCAACTCATGATTTTTTTATTGTTAAACAAAATGCATGTTTTACTCCACTTTCTTCCGGTGAATTCAACATGCAGGAACGCCAAAACACTTGACATGAGGACTGCCTTAAGTCAATTAAGGCCCGGGTGTAATAGTTAATAACCTCGAAATCGCCGTGACTAATTGTAAGAACAACAGTTATTAAATCATGAGCAAACCTCATTTTGGACCTCCATGCACCTTTTATGCAGGTCAGAAATTAGATCTACTGACGATTTGATCAGTATTTCACGTGTAATCAGGGTCGGTGATTTCGAGGTGACAAATTATTACACCCGGCCCTTAAGTCCAGAAGGCGCCAGCAAAAATCAATATGTCAATCAATATTTTGATTAAAAAATATGCTGAAGTGTCCAAATATCGGACGGAAATATGTTGCCAATTCGATTGGGCAAAGTCTGCGAGACGCCAGAAAATGTGAACACATTGAGCGAGTGAATCAGCTGATGAAGAACAAATTACTCTTTTCTTTCAACAATTAATTAAATTTTTAATTAAACAACGAATTTATGCCAGTCTCTCGCTTGTATATCATTCTCTTGGAATAATAAACCGCCTGTAAGGAAAATTCATTAATTTCATTGAGAACATACAAAGAGACTCGAGCAATTATAAACACATTCATTTACGCGATTGGGGCAGAAGGGATTGACTTCAGTGGACAATAACTCAGGATCGGCAGAGTGAAATTGAATAATTTTTTGGGAGATTGAAACTCAAAATCCGAGCTTCAATATGACCGGAAAATCATTCAATTTCAATCGGCCGATCGCGAGTTATTGATCATTGAAATCGTTTCATTTTGCCCCGCCCTCCGCGACATGTTCGCCGTTAGAAGACTCCGATAAAAAAAAATGGCTCATCTTCCCAAAAAAACCCTAATTTGTTGTTTATTGCCAGGAGGCTTGGTGCAACGAGTCAATTTGCTGCCTCACAGGCGACAGGTTCCGAGGTCAACCCCCGACCGGGTAGAATAGTGCGATCTACCGCGAGATAAAACGATAAAACTGAAATTATTATCAAAAAGCTTGACAAACAGTCAAACAGCTGACAGCCTGCATTAATTTAATTGAGTAAAAATGGAGATCGCAGTAAACATCGACATATTCATCAGAATAATCCAATAAAAAAAATTGCTCGGCTTCCTGGCCAATTTCTATTTTCTTATAAAAAAAATTAAGTTTCTCTCGAGTCTCCCATTGTTCTACTGAAATCTAAAAACACCTGACAAGAAGACTCCGTCAAATGGTCTGAATTGCTGGACACTTGATAGCCTCCATTGCCTGACTTGCCCGGAGGAGGAACCCTCCAGTAAACATTACCAGCCAATTCCCCAGAACAATCCAACAAAAAAAGGTCCATCTTCCCAGCGAATCGGGAAATCTTCGTTGAAGAAAGAAATAAATGTTCAATGATCTCCTAAAAACTCAGAACACCTGACAAGACTCCCTCAATCCAATTAATCAACCGAGAGATCCCCTCAAACACCAGCCCAACTGTCCCGGAAATCTCGACTTCCAACTTTCCACTGACGAATCCACGAGAATCGGCGTTTCACCCGCCCCAAGCATCCACGAACCAAACAGTCATCCCCAAGGTCTTTGTCCCCCGCCAAAATAACCTCAAAAATCCCCGGAAGCATTCCCAATGCCCCCCACCCCCCGCCCCAGCCCAAACTGAGTGAACTGAAATTACTCACCCTCTTGGGTATCCATCTCCTCGACTTCGTTGACCTGTACAGGGGCTAGATTGAGCTGTTTCAGGTTATCCTGTTCATTAACGTGGTTCATTGCGACACCAATGTTGATGGTCGTCTTGTCTGTGCTTTGTACCTCGCGGACGACACGCGCCGTCGAGGTTACTTCCGTATTAATCTGATGATTCTTCGGTGTATCAGTCGCCGTTAACAACGGCGATGAGGCCCTCTCACAATCTCGACCGGCAATAACTGAACAATCGTTGCTATCCCCTGTTTTATTATCAATTTTATCCAAATTTTTCCGATCGAAATTTGTCAAACGTTCCTCAGGTATATTACCCTCGTTCAATGTATCACTTGTACTTATGCGGCGTACCGTCGGCGACGTTGCTTTACCGCACGACGACGTCTGATACTTGCTTGCGATTCGCCCAATTTCTGCGGCCGTTTTATGCCCGTCCTCGAGGCCACTCGGGAACGGAGAAATCTCTTATTTTCCTCGCCTTTTTTTCCCTCTCTCAAGATTTTTTGTTTCACGAATTGCCTTTAACACCGAATTATTCACTATTTTGTTCTCCCCCGCTGTCGCCTCTCCCCCAGCTCAGCTATTTTGTTTTTATTACGACAGATTGTACACACCAGGAACACTGATCATCCCCCCCCCCCCCGTGTTTTCCGACAGAAATGAACGTTTCCCCGAGGATTCGGCTGGATAATTGTTCACTTGACACGACGATATTGAGGGAAATATTGTCACTCTTGATTTTTTTGTTTCCCTGTCGACGACACTGGGCTCCAACTGGGGAGTTTTTGTGTGGTATTTGTGTGTTGTCCGGGTGTGTATGCCAACAAGAAATGTCGTGCTTGGTGCTTCCGCGGAACACCGAGAGGGGGAGACCGGAACGAAGAGAGAGAGACCGGATTGCAACCCCCGGTTTTGTTTTTACGGTGTGGGTGGAGGAGAATTGTGATTTACTTGGGGGGGGGGACTACCGGCGCTGATGATGATGCCGACTTGTCGGGGATTATTGCTGAGGGGGGCCTTTTCAGGTTTTTTTTCTCACTCAATTGGCCGCGAGAAGAAAATCAGAGGCCTACCGTCCGACTCCTCCCGATGATTTTTTATGATTTTCAAGAGGTAATTGTCTGCGTCTCGCCTGCTGGTCGAGTCTTTGTCTTTCATTGATTTATTTCTGGGGGGTTTTGCTGATTTTTGGGGTTATGGGGGGACTATTACCAGAGGCTTTTGCGATGAATAATGCCACGCCTGAGTCTTGTTGAGTTGTTCGATATTATTACGGTCTTTTTTTTTCTCTCTCTTTCTCTCGGTGGACAGGTGACCCCGAGTGTCTCAGTACACAGGCTCTTCGGGGATTAGCTTCACTAACACTGATAATTGTGACGATAGACGTTCTCTTTTGTTTGTTATCTTTGAAAAACTTATTGACGTTTTCAGCGCCTTTATATATCAACCTCTGGAAACAGTCGGAAAATAAACAAAATGGCGACGTTTTTAATCGCCCTCCGTCCACACGATTTTGCCCCCGGACAAGCACTCTCTTTATGCTGGTTTTCCGTCTCTGTTGAAGCCACTTGGTCTCTTTTTGCACGGTTGCAATTTATTTTCGAGGCGGAGGGAAGAGATGGACAGTAGATGGGCCGTGTCGTGGGGTCAGGAATTTCTCGGAATATCGGCGGTCTAGATAAGACTGCATGGTCTATGATTCGAGGGCATTATCGACGGGAATAATGCAGGGAACTCTGTTGTGCGCTGGGGTATCATCCGTATCACAAGTTCAAGGACCAACTCGTTCTTCAACAAAGTCCATCCTAGCACCTACTCCTACTTCAGGAAGTCTAGCCCACACCAGAAGTCCTCTATCATCAGACTACAGCTGTCCACGTCCAGCAGAACAACCTGACTTTGTTCTCCACATGAGGAAACTTGTCAATTCTGGTAATTCTGGGGCACTGAGCAATGATGTCTTGCGGCCGTTGTCCCTCTGGTGGGGCGTTGCAGAAGTGTGCTAATGGTATTGCCATTAGGAGGTATGGGAGATGTTTGGATTGAGGTGTATGGTGAGGAAGGAGCTGGCATGATCTTTTGAGTAGGAGGTGGGAGATTTTTGATTTGCAGTATCAGAGTGTAATGGGCTTTAGAAGCATTTATCAATGTTTTTTAAGAAGTTGTGGATCAAGAATGCAATTTTAGAGGAGGGCGACGTTATAAGCTTGTTAATATTACATGAGTTCATTTTGAGTTTGTTTAAGGCTTTCACTAGGGTTGCTCTTATTATTATTATTATTGTCTTGCGAGCCCCGCTGGCTTCCACCATATAGGGGGGAAAAGCGGCACATGGGCTAGAGCCCTTTGTACCTCTCGCATGTCGTTAACAAACGCCGACTTATAGGGTAAGCCCCAGTCCCTTTAGGAAGCCTAGGACCTCCTCAATTGTCACAGTTGGTCTCCTCAGAGAGTCCCATCAGCAATCTCATTCCCCTGAACACCAACGCGGGCTGGTATCCAGATGAGTGAGATCTCCGTGCCACTGTGAGAGAGATGTGCTGTTAGTTCTGTGATCTGGTAGATGATGTGAGAGGTGGAGGGGAGAGGTTCACGGAGGAGAAGTGAGTTAGGACCTTTAGGACGCTGAGGAAGTCGGTGCCAGGAAATTGTCCTTGGAATTGGAGAAAAAACGGATGGGGGAGACAACTCTCCAGTCGTTGCCAAATAATTCGACAATACCATCATGGAGTCTCTTTATTTCAGTAGAAACATTCTACATTTTTTTTTATTGACGACGATTCAACATAGAAAAAATCAAATTTGACGTTCTATTGAAAAATTTGTGCTGTAATTTGTCTTCACAATCCTGAAATATAAACATTCTATTTCCCTACTGTGCTTGATGTATTTACGAGATTAATTATTGTTTCATATTTGGCTAATTTTAGGACCTCCGACGGTAAATCGCAAACTCGTATTATCGTTTTTACCATTACTTCATGTGCCACAGATCAAGTATTACGTATCACAGTAGACAACAGTACAGTTCAATTGAAAAAAAATTGAGTAGAGTACCAATAAGTCGGCGATACAGTCTCGTACTTCATTTAGCACTTTTTCAGAGTCTTCTGGTAGTTCAGTTGTGCCACAATTAATTCCACTTTATATGTTTTCTCCTCCCCCCTTCGCTTAAACCATTAATGTATCAACAGTTTTGGATTTATAGATTGATAGACTGGCATCAATCGGAAACAATTCATAACGATAATTTCTCAATTATTATTTTCTTCATTTTCCGTTAAGGCATGTAATAAGGCAGGCCCTTTACGTCGCCTCGATTATTAGCCTATTTTTTTTTCTCATTATTTTTGCTTTCCCCTCGGGAAAACTGCGCACAACGTTCCTCAATATTTAATTTTGTGATGATGTGGTGACCCTGGGGGAGCTGACTCACATTTGTCGTCAGTTTTTTTTGCGAGGAATGTCTCGGGATCAGAAGAGTTTATTTTTATGTTGGAATTGAGACTAAAATCCTGACTCGTCACGTGACAAAAATCCTTTTTTGTTCTCTCCAGAAGAGGTTCCAGACTTGAAAAGACGTCGACCAAGATTTTATTTGCAAGTGCGCATCATTACCGACATGTCAAAGCAATTATTTAACGCATTTTGTTAATTATTCTCGAGTGTAATTAATGTTTCCTCTCCATTAACGCCAGACGAGGCGCTCGTGAAGAGGAAAAGCAGAGAAAACTTTTGTTCTGTCGATGAAATGAACGATTTTGTTTATTTAATTTAATTTCCAGATATTCCTCATTAAAAGTCGTTTGCAAATGGAATCGTCTCGCCCTGGCCCACCACTTCATGACTCAATGCCCATCCGAACTCCTCGGATGAATTATCGGCCGTTAGAAAAGGATCTCGACTCGATATATCGAGAATCCTTCAGAATATTTTCATCTGTGAAGTCGGCAATATTTTGATTATATTTATTGTTAAGTAATCCTCGGCTTTGGAGAATTACTGAGTTGACAGAGAACTCTCTCTCCCCCTCTCCCTCGCCCTAATGAACATGCGCAATTGTTGCTCAGCAAAATAATCATAAATTCTCTCTGCCAATCTCATTATTTTTCATGTGTTGTATATTGTACATCAATATTTTCTCTAGTTCATTGACTCTCATTATCTTGGGAATTCTTTTAGGAACTTGTCGCACTGCGACATCAGCAACGAAGTAATCATATTTTCAATTAAATACCCACAATATAATTATGATTATATTTATCGTTTCGCAGAAATGAAAATAAAGTTAGTTTGCTGTCAGGAGTGGCTGAATTTGACAGAAGTTCGTGTTTTCTGGAGGAAAAATTCATTCAAGAATCTTTTTTTCCCGTAACAACTCTCGTTAAGAGGCTTCTAAATAGGAGATTATAGTCCTCAGGACATTTCCTGGCGGAGGATGGCCGCGGACAATTATACAAATATCCTAATTAATTACCAGCAATTGAGAGTACTCGCTTAGACCATTAGATTACCGCTTAGAGAGTGCAAAATACTGTTGGTCTTGTTTCTTTTTACGCTTCCAAGGTATCATTAACGATTAATTATTCATTAATTTATTAATAGAGTAGCTCCATCGACTAATTTCACGTGATAAATATCACAAAAACAAGTGATTAATAAACAAATTCCGGCGAACTGTAATTTCTTTATCAAATTCTTATTGTCCCGAATTTTAAAGTGCTGATGATACCCCGTATTATACTCTGATTTCAATAAATCCTAGTAATGAATTTTCCTATCTAATAAAATCTATTAAAAAATCCTAATCTCTTCACTCGAATTGTCCTATAAAAATCGTGAATTATTGATAAAATGAACGTTCGTCTGTAAAGCTTTAACATTCACACAATAAATGTGAATTATTCTTTCGACTAGATCAATTGAAGCCCAGCATTTCGTCCACTAGTTTAATAACTATTCTCATTCCTGTCACATAAAGCACGTTAAGGTAATAAGTGAGGAAAAACTATTTCAAAAATTCACCAAATTGGAGTTTTGCATTCAATTTTGCGCATTAAAAAATTTAAAAACCTAAACTCTTCATCCCTAAATAAACTAAAGTAAATAACATGATAAATATCAACAGATTAATTAAAACGATGTCCAATTAATTTTCTTCTCTTCAAATTCTCAACGCGAGGAATCGTCCAATAAAATTCCAAATAAATGAGTCATTTTGAAAAATTTCTAGAGAAAATAATTCACTAGAACGAGCTCCTCAAAAACCCCCAAAAAAATCATTTGAGAAAATTCCCTGTCATTGCATTATAACCTAAATAAATTGTTTATATTTTTATATTAAACTTTTAACTGCTTCATTTCCTATTCCTGATCCCTCAAAACGAAAAAATAAATATCTGACAGTCATGCCGTTCGTCAATGAGATAAAAATTCCCGGCAAACCTCCAATTTCTCTGCACCTCTCGCCTGAATAATTGAAATAATTGTCCCCATGAAATTGATGTGCAAGATTATTTATTACTGCAGTGCGCAGACTTTTGATGAACTGTAGGAGTCGTCCATGGCAGTAGCACGTCGTCTGATTCCCTCGAGGTAGATGTCTCGATTGAACAGTCCAGCAGCCAGCGGAATTCTGTGATAAAATGGAAAGCGTTAGATTACCCGATTAATCGAGAGAATATTTTTTTTAGTTTGAGGATTAACTATTGTCCCCATTAATCCCCAAACGATCTCCACGGCTGCATGAGGACAATCTCGGTATTCTCTCGCTGCTGAGCATTTATAAATACCACTTATTATGTTCTGTCTTACAATGGTTATCTAATGTGAATATTTGATCTCAGTGCGTTTGATAGTTCCGTACTATTTATAACTATAGTAATTGGCCTCGGCAATCTTGACTTTTATAAGCTTAAATAAATAAATATTAAACTGAGGAATGATCCGATCTGAGCGTCCACACTTGACTTTGTGCGCATTTTCTGCACATCTTGACATCAATGGCCACATTCTCCAACACTTGATATTTCTTTATAATTCTACGAAGCCAAATAGTATATTTCTCACCTAGGGAGGAAACGTAGACAAGTAGACGAGGGTTGTAAGCACGTGTGGAATGCTTGTCTGATTTTCCTCCCGAGGATTGAACACGATTTTCTGCCAAAATGGACGAAAGTGAGGTTAGAATGCTCACTTTCGTCAAAATGGACGAAAGTGAGCATTCTAACCTCACTTTCGTCCATGTCGGCAGAAAAACATTGTTTTCCGTGTTTTAGCAATATTTTTCCCATTGCCGGTGGGCAATGACGAGTTAAATGACTCAAAGAGACTATTCCTCAATTCGAGAGCTCTAATGAAGATGTCATAAAAGGATTAAACTCACGTATCGATTCCCGGCCTCACGGTGGTCCTGAATACCCCCCAAACTGGTTTATGATCCGACGTGCAAATACTGGGCACCGAGTCGTACACCAGACACTCAATATTGCCGTCTTTTTGGGAGTTTGAGGTATCATGACTCACTCGTCTCATGTAGCCACGGGTGTGTCCCTTTCCCTTGAATAAAATACGATCTGTGTATGCTGGGGCACGCTGCTTGGAGCTTGAGTCGAATGTCTGGGTGCCAGGATCGTATTTGTAGGTGGGCGGAAATGTTATTGGTGCCTCCTCAAAGCCACGTAATACTGCCCCCTCGTTTAATGTCATACGTAGTTGATCTTTGCCGAGATTTACCGGGGTAGCTTGGGGAAAACACGCGTCTGACACCCACTGGATTACCTCCTCGCGGGGCTGAGCCAGACGGAAATTCAAGTCGCCACACCAGAAGACGCAATCGAAGTTCTGGGTCACATCTGCAAGTGATTGGGACCGAATGTCAATTTTTTGGGGATTTTTATTCTCAAATTCACTGGCTTTTTTAACAATTCCTTCCAGATTTCCCAGAATTCCCCAGATTTCTGGTTTTTGCGTCTTTTTCTTGGGGAATTAGACACATTTTCCCATGTTTTTCAACAATTTCTTTAGGACTAATAAGATTTTAAAAAGCTAAAACGTTTACTGCAATTGCGACTTTCTAATTTGACCATTCCACATCCCACAATTCCCTCGTCACTATTCCAGAATAAAAAAAAGCCTAGACTTCAGGAATTTCCTCGCAACTCCATATAATTATGGACATCTTCTAATTTATTCCGTTCCCTCGGCATTCAAATAAAATCCGCAGTTTTATCGCGAAAATAAATTAAAGAAAAATAAAAAAACAGGTTTCAATGATTGTTCATAACCAGTCCGAGAAGCATGACTCACAACAAGTCTCACCTTTACTTTTGTTATGCTTAGTTGGTAATTCCTTCGGTAAGTCGAGATTCCTGACGATTTTCTTGATATCGTGGACCCTCTCCTTGACCTTGTCCTGATGAGCTGTGAGATGAGCAGTAACGAATAGAAAACTAGTGCCGAAGATAATGAGTGCAAGTGCCACTGCTCCTTTGGTCCTGAAGGCGGTGCCAGGTCTGGTGGAGAAGCTGTCCTCCTCGGGTACCGAGCAGAACCACACGAGATCCCGTCGGAGGAAGAGGGCCAGGTGTAGTGTACCGAGACTCGTGCTGGTCAACAGCACGTGAGAGGGGCCCAGGGTCTCCTGGAGAGCTGCCTCCCACTCTGATCTCTCCGAGCAGGACTCCTGAGTGCCAATTGCCAAGATGTCGGGAATCGTTTGGATCTCGGAGGGCAGCATAAAATCATTCAACTCTTTCGGGGGACTCTGGCCATTCATGTTCCAGGTGCCCACGAAAATCTTGATCTCACGATTTGGCAGGACTTTCTCCAGCTCTCGGGGACCCAGCAGCGAATTGGCAGCGATGCGGCCGTGTAAGAAATTCCTTAAAAGATTTTTAACAATTTTTTTTCAATCGTCGCTGAGTTGGATTGCGCAATTGGGCATGCGCAAATGCAGCTCAACAGCTGATAAGGGGATTGTACGCACTACCCGGAGGGGAATGATCGGCAAAAATTACCGGATTTTACCTGCTCAGGAAAAGTTGTTCAGGCTCGACAAAAATTGTCTGAGCTGAGGAATTTGTTGACTATTTAATTATTTTATTTAAAAGTCGACCTGAACTCGGAGCAAAAATAATGAAAGCCTCGTAAATATCGTTATCAACGAAGATAATACTCATTTGCGATATCAAAGGGAAGGATTATGAATAGTAAAAGAAACTCATACAGATTACGAAGAAGTAAATAACTGAAGATAAACCGAAGGCTGTTCCAAACTATCCAGCCGACCTGTCTCCCATTTTTATCATCAATTAAATATTCGGTTGAGTGCAATTGAACTCTTGGAACGTTCTTCTGATTGTCCACTGATTCACCTGAAATTAATTAGTGATGATAATTACCTTTCTCGCGCCTTTTGGGTGGGAATTAAATTGAGAACTTGGGCGGCCAGTAACGCCTGCTTGGCCAGGCTGTCCATTGATGCCGCTCCCTCATGAAGGAGACGATCCTTCTTCCTGGCAATTGCATCGTGCGAGGTTGATCTCGGCTTTAATCTTATTGGTACACTCTTCACTGACTCTGGACTGGAATGCTCTAACGATGTCGACGGGGAATTGACGACGATATTATCTACTGATCTTCTGTGCAACAACTTGTGCTTCATCTGCATGGAAATGTTGGGAGAGGCCGAGTCTGAGGACGACTGCTCTCCTGGAAACAACGAGAACAGGAATTTATGACAGATTTATTTTCGTTGAGTCTAGTGGGATTCGATGACTACATGAATTTATAACCTATTCACTTGTCAGGATGATAGTACAAATCAAACACTCAATTAGTGAATTAATTTTCCACAGCCTCCACACAGAAATGATAGAATTAATCGTGTGACATAACACCAGCTGTTGAGGCAGTTGATTCCAATTGACCTGATTATGGTAATTCGCGAGTAAAATATCCTTCGGAGTTTGGAAATCAAAATGTCAGACGTAGGTAGAGTGACCTTAAGGGTCGTCTTCTCGAGATTCCTTCCATATTTTTCCCCTAAATTCCCCGGAATTCCCCCAGATTCCAAAGCTTTTACGCAATTGCAAAAGAACAATTACAAATAATTGTTCCAAACTTGACTGCTGACTATCCAGCGAACAATTTATCGGTAAACTACTGGATATTCACCGGTCCCAAAGAGAACTTTAACTTTGCCTAGGGAAAAATTGTTCCCTGGGTAATAAATTTTGTTTTTTCTTTGAAAGACTTCACTTTTGAGCACTAGACATTGACTTCACTAGATAAATCCTGTCCAATTCTTCTAACTCCTCCCGTAAAATGGAAATATTGAAATAAAAAAGAGGTTAAAAGTTCAGGAAGGCCTGAACCTCAATAAATTTTCATGAACAAAACATCAAACATAACTTCCATTGTCAACAACATTGACAATACTCCAGCGATCCCAAATTTAGACTAGACTACAATGAGTCCAGCTGTTCTCCATCAAAGAATTCTTTCATTTACTCCTATTCTATCATCAAGTGTCACAGTGACGTCACACCAATGTCAGTGCATCCATCAATTGCACATGCACGTAAGTATCTTTATTTAGCTCGTAGTTACTCTCCATCACACCTTCATCATTATTAAGAAGCATTAAATCCACGGTACTGTTGCATTACGGCGTTGGCGCACCTCGCCGATAAATAAATTATCCCGGTCTGATAACGCGCAATGAAAAATTGCCCCAAATTCACTAGAACATCCTATCGCATGTTCTCCACAACTCTCGCGAGTTTTTCAACAATTGTATGGCAATTTTTAACAGCTGTCAATGTTCAGAAGATGTCGAGTTTAATCAACAAATTGGTCTTTGATATAATCGACTAGAAACTAATATGCAATAAATTATCAGAAGAAATTAATAATAAATAATTAATTAATAGAATTTGATACCGAATGCAGTAATTTCTGCTATCAATTTTTCCATGCGCGAACTCCAGCAGCTCTTGGGGAATTTTGTATTAGTTTCCGGCTATTTCTATTAAAATGTTTAAACAAAAAAGGAAACGTGCTAAATTTGGGGCGAAAAACTCGGATTAAAAACGCCTGGATATAATAACTTGCGCAGAAAAGTCTAATTTAGAGTATTTCCTATTGATCACTCCAGCAGAGCAAGCAGAAAAAAAAAGTTATCATAAAATCACTAGAATTATCCAGTAAATTAGCAGCAATATATTAGCACGCACACGCGTGCGTGTATATGCTCGTAAAAATAACCAGCCCCAGGAGTACCTTTCTTGCAGCTGTCCCCGGCCCCGTGATAATGAATATAGCTGTATTTTTCGTCCTGAGGGTTGTAATGCTGCCTCTCCATCTCCAAGAAGAAATAAGTTATGTACTTTCCAGTGGTAAAATAAAGATCCCTGATGTTAATCTCATCCTCACTCTCCAGCGACTCATCATCCGAATGTATTGATTCCGTTGTATCCGACTCGTCGCTGTCGGAAATGTGTCCGGATGCCAAGTGCTTCCTCTCCTTGGTTATCAATTTATTGGTAGCTTTCATTTCTACACCGGTCGAGGGTGGAACCACCACAACATCGCCCCCAGGAGGTCCCCTCGAGTCCTGTATTCTTGTCGACGTCTCCAGAAACGCTTTTTTCGTCTCCAAATACCGATCCGAACTGCTTTGCGTGCGTGTGGGTGTGTCGTTCACATTGGATAACCTCAAACTCTCTGAATCCTTGATTTTATCGTCCACGTACGGTATATTTTCACGATTATCCTCGGGATTATGCTCTCCATGTCGTGAGTGCTTCCAATGTCTACCCGAGTGATGGATGTCTGATGTGGGATTAGCTGGGCAAACAGCTGTTTCGTCTTTGTTTACTCTTGTCCTGTCACTACTTGTTGTTTTTGATGGGGAGCCGCATGGTGTGGGGCCCTTCGATGCCGATTTGCTGCGCGACATGTCGTCATCACTCTCCGAGGACAACGAGTCGTGTCTTCTGCCCCCAAAGGCCCTCGAAACTTTGTAGAAAAATGACTTCTTCTTGTGCTTTCTCTTTGGACTTTTCTCGGACATTGTGACTAATTGGGCAATTGAGTCTTGAGGACTTGGCATTTGTCTCTAATTTTAATTCTCTCCTGGTGGACAAGCTTGTCGAGGTAGCCTCCGACGATTGTAATCCAACTTTAACGGCCCGCGTTGAGCCACCGACTGAGTGATACACAATTCCAATCTTCAAGTGCGTTTTCTGGTGGAGGGAGAGGGACACCCACACATCGATCGATTATCCTAGTGTTGTCGTGCACACGTCGTCTTGGATTATTCGCGAGGAAATTCTATCGGCTCTCTGGGAATGTGGGGATGGCCTTGAGATTTCCGTCCCAACCGCGGGACTCCGGGGATTTGCATTTGTGATTTATCAGCATGTGGTGATGGATTGGATGGGTCAACGGAATTTATTGGCTTTTCCTGGGACTTCTCGCTGAGGATGGTGTGTTGATTGGATTTAGTCTGCTTCACAAGACAATTATAACTTGGGGGTCAGGCACGTATTGGGTAAGCATTTTTTTTCTGCCAATTTTCAACCCCTCCTGTCCCTCCATGACAGCTGTACACGTGTCAGAGATCAGTGTCCACTCGGGAAGTTGGAGGATTCGAGCCTGTGGTCCTGGCGTGAAATAGTTTCATCAAATTAACCCTTTGCTGTTGGATTGTGACTCCTAGGTGATGGGAGGTTGGAGACAATTTAACTCAATTGTCACATGATCTTTTTTTTTATCGACAATCAGAGGATTTTCGCAGACAATCTCCTCAATTCTCAGCTCGACCAGGTGGAGCACAGGATTCGGAGGCACGTAACGCGTTTTGAAGTGATTATTCCCCTGGAAGGGAGGACTCGCCTGATAAGGGATTATGGCGGTATCCTTTATCCTAAAATTATAATTTTTTATGCTTCCTCGCGTCTGGAGTTCCCCAAGAAGAACACGCGAACAAATCTACGAATTCTGGGGGATCTGGGGGAAGAAAAATTTAATATTCGGGAGAAGACGGGCCTCAAGTGAACCGCAATTTTTATTCTTCGTTCAATGTCGATTTCGTTGCGCTGGGGAAATTGATACCCCCCAATGGCTGAAAAATTTGGAGTTGTTTTTTTAATTACTCCAAACGGTTGAGGCAATTCCCGTGGGAAGTCGCTGCGTTATAATTTTTCCCTCCACGAAGATCCAATTTCAGCTGACGCTCGTCGAGTAGTTTGCTCGTGCGTTAAATAATGATTTAGCAGGTTAAATAGTTATTCAATGCACGAGGAATGAGGGAATTTTATTACAACGTAAACCTCAGCTGATAATAAATGGTTGGAAAAAGTCATACAAAAAGGATTTACTTGTTCTCTTTGAGTGCGCAATTTTTTGAGGCAAAATATCGCAAGAATGTCAATGATTTTTATATTGTTTTGCATTTTAATTAATAAACTATTGACCAATCGATTTGATTCTGATTAAAAAAGTCGAGTCGACCTGCCGTGTCTCGAGAAATCAACTTCTGGTTGTCCAAAAATTCTTGTTCTGTGAAATTAGCAGGAGATTTGTTGAGGAAAGTGGTCTACGAGACAAGATTTTTGTTCAATTTTGGGCCCAACAGTTTCATCAAATGTTTCTCTCCCTGGAGGACAATTTCATCAGGTCAATTGTCGATCCAAAGCCTTCTTAAAGACACGTACATCCAGGAAATTATCCTTTCTCAGTATAAAATAATATTTCTCTCCACCGACGGCAATGGCCGAGTGGTTAGAGCGTCAGACATTCGTGGCGAGGTTACCGGGTTCCCCTCCGGGAGGTTCCACGAATTTTCTGATGCTTCAACCGTACCTGGCCCAGGTCTTGCCTTGGCCAGGTCTCGCTTTGGCCCTTGGCGGATGGGGTGGCGAGGGTTTGGAACTTATTAACAAAAATCCTTCCCAAGGAATCTTATTTTTCTCTCGTACTTACCATCGGTGTATGCACTCTTCCGATGCTCCTTGCCCGTGGTATTACTCCTCCTGACCCCGCACTCCTGACAGCACTTGCTCCTCATCTTCACCAGCGGCGCCTGTTCATTCCTCTCGATGACAGCACTGGCCCGGCAATTTCCATTGATCGAGGCTATTTCAGATTTAACCGATGCTCGACTCAGCGTTGGTGACAACCTGGTTGCACTCATGCTCTGCGGTGGTGTTCTACTCCGTTCGGTCATTGCACAGCAGAGGGATAATTTGGTGCTGGTGTGAGAGGCCTGCGAGTTCTCAATTTTCGAGGTATCATGAGACTCTGAGTCCTTGTACGACACCTCCATACAGCCCACTCTTGTTTTTTTATTCATCAGAATTTGACAGAGAGACTTCTTCTTCTGCTTCAGGCGAGGAGATATCTCCACTCTGGATACACCACCAGCCTCACTGTTCTCCATAATTGATTATTATTTTATTTTCCATGAATGAACTGATCAATTTGTCATCACTTCGACCTGATAATAAAATCATTCAAGCAGTTCTTTTTTTTGTTAACATCTATTATTTATACATTTGGGGATTTATTTATTATTAGCCACGGGGGAAAGCTTTCACCCCCTTCGGTTATTCCTTGACTAGATTAATTATTAAGCACCGGATCAACGAAATCGATTGATTCTCCCACTCATTACTTCTTCAATCAATTCCCTTTTTTTTATCACGAGCATCGAAGTCTTCAGGCCACGAAATAGGGTCTCCCACATAACCCATCACTCACGAATTGACATTTAGCTCGGTCTATTCATTAGTTGTCAGCTGATTTGTTTCTTCCCCTGTTGATTGCTCTGGCTACGCTTTAGGTCGTAATTAACGTCGAGGGGGATGCATTTCTCTCTCTCTCACTCAATTTTTGGATTAATACAAATTCACATTCTGGTAATTACTCATTCATCACTGATTAGGAAAATTATTTAGGACGGCCTTGGGCCTGAAGAAGGCGTACGAAACACTCTCACTCTCACTCCCGCCTCCATTTTTCCCTGGATTTCAGTGGAAATTGGGAAAATGTGGTAATTCAGAGAATCACAATAATTTCAACACATCGGTCATTGTCACCCGCGTTTGAAGGAGTGGATAAGGGTGATTCGGGTCGTGGACACACTTCGCCATTGGTATCAGGCTCCTCTGCGCACGTGAGACTGCGCATTCCGGGTAAAAAAAAATTTGTTCAATTATGTGAGAAATGAGACAATAGGTAAAACGTCGATGTCAGGGTGAAACTTTTGTGTTTGCACTTCGAGGGATTTATGGAGCAGTCTAGGTGTGCCCGCGGTCATTAGGAATACATCGGTACACACATTTTCAGTAATTGTTAATTTTTTTTTTTATGGATTCGTTGAGATGATGGGGAACGAGTTGAGCTCACGCCGGGCAGACAGTTTTTGGGGAATATCTGGGAGACTCCGGGGGGTAGCAAAATTTTTGTTAAGACAGTTTTTGTAGAGGAAGAGGAAAGCTACAAAAAAGGTCCTTATGAAATTTCTGTATCTCTTACAGATTCGGAGATTTTTCATGAAATGGAGATTTGGGTCAGCTGAACGATTTTTATGGCGCAGGTGATGAAAATAAACAGATTTTTCTGCCTAGTGGCATAAAATGTTGTAAAGTATAGGTAACCAAATGTAATTTCTGATGGGTGGTATGGAGGGAGGAGGCCTCGCCTCCTCAACAAGTGCTAGTATTGTCTTGAACTCATACCGAAATGGTAATTTTCGGGCCGAGGCCTAAAAAGTATTTTTTTGCCCATGGAAATCAGAATTTTATGGTCGCGTGACTCAGAAAATACTTTTACGCGAGGGTCGCACGGAATTTTATGTCGTCAACAACTTCACGGCTCATCAGCTCGTCAAAAACTACTTTTTCGGACCCATACAAAAATCGCAATTTTCCGTCCTAGGTCTGAAATAATTTTTTTTTCTCTAAATTTCGTATTTTCCCCGATTGTTCCAATTTTCGTAACTATTTGAAACCCACTCAAAACCGCCGGCAAGCGATTCCTCTGGAGAACCCCCATTTCGATAAAAGCAACACTTCCCCAGGAATAAATAAATATTTAACAGAAACAATTTTTTTTCTCACGGTATTGATGTTTCTCCGGGTCATTGGTAAACATTTTCAGGTGAGGATGCTCTGTCTTCTCTCGGAGAAAAAAAAATCTCGTTTTCGGTGGCGACGCGGAGGGTGGGGGTTGTCGGTTAACGTGTCCCGGTGCATCTGTCGCTAGGTCCGCCTGGTGGGGGGTGGAGATCTCTCGTTACCGTCCGAGAACACGTTCCAGTTGGTCTAGAGTCTCGTGCTATTGCGCCACAATATTTGTTTACATGTGAATCGAGTGGAGGAATAAACATTGAAAGTTGTTGCACGTCACGTGCTGAGTTAGGAGTGTTAGGGTGGTTAACAATTGTGGACAACAACAATAAACAGAGAGCAAGCCTCAAAATTATTGATAAACATTGAAAAACCTTGGGCTGGCGACAGAAGACGACAATCCTCGGGTGTTTTGGAGGTTTTTCCCCTGTTTTGGCTGGTCGTCGTCGGCTTTGGGGCGCCGAAAAGTCCAGGCCTCTCCTCGTCGAGGGAAACGTGCGGATCTGGAGGGACGGCGAACCTTCTGGAATGCGTAGTTACCCGAGGGTGCGTCCCTGAAATTCGGGAGCCCAAGTGTTGGTAGAGATTTCAGTGAAAAAACTGGCAAAAAGTTGAGGACATTTTCCAGGATTTTTTTTCCACTGCAGTACTCACCTTTTTTTTCTCTCTCGAGTGACCTAGTGCTGGAACATGGATTTTATCATTGACACCGGTAGCTGCAGGCATTTCGAAAATGCGCGGTAAAGACACGATGAACACGTCACTGGGATTGGCACGTGAATACGGTGAGTGACTCGAGTACTCGATAAAAATTCTTTGAGTACTGGGGACAATTTTTTTTGGGGGGGATTGTCGGGAATCACGTCAAACTTAATTGACGGATTTTTTAGGCTGTAAGGGCCGGGAGCCCTTTCCCGAGCTTTTGGAGGCAGGACAGGAGATTTTACGAGTCAATCTGACACTTCCGACCTGAATTTAATTAATTTCATTAGAGACTTTTTTTGCAGGCAATTGAGGAAGAATTAATTGAACATTTTTGGGAATTCACTGGACAATTCTGGGGGATTTCCTCGGTTTTTGGCGGTTTCGTTTCTTCGGGTGGATTTTTTGCAGTTTTTTAATTCCCCTTTCCCCCATTTTTTATTAAAAAATGAAGTAAAAAGAAAATTTGGTCGAAGGAATTCTTTTGTTTTTTCTGTTGAATATTTTCTACTGAGAAATTCCCCGGAAATGGCCGAAAGTTAATGAAAAGTCGAAGAAAAGTAGAATTGACTAGCGAATTCCCCAGAATTCCCTTGACAATTCGGGAAAAAGAATTTTCAAGACAAATTCTGGATTCCATTAAATTTTGTTGAGGGGACAGTGGAGGTGGGGAAGTAAAATGGATTGAGTAATTGTGTTCCAGGAGAAAGAACTCCAGGAAAAGATGAATAAACAATAATTGGATGAAAATGTTAAATCCCTAGAGAAGCTAGAAACCGATTCCCTTCGATGTTCCCTAAACCAGTCTTCCCTGAATCCCTCGGAATCAAGGGAAAACCGTAAAATGTTCGTCTCAAGTCTTTTGCAGAACTTCAACAGCTCCAGAAAAAATCTCTCCTCAAAAATTTCGGTATCTCCCTCAGATTCCGAGATATTCCTCAAAAACTCAAGGAAATACTGAGGGGATCGGTTGCCCACATCATCAGAGACATCCATACAATTCTCTAGGCAATTTCCAGAAGATTCGATCAAATTGATTAAACTAATCATTAAAAAAACGTCCTCCAATCCCTCCCCAGCCCCCTCAACGATAAAAAAACAAAATAGGATTATTTATAAGACCACAACGGGATAAACAATGGTTTCCATATCAACGAAGTGGTGAATTCCTCCTCAGAATAAAAAATTTGAAAAACTTTCGTTTCCAAAGAGGGGCTTTTCCAACCGACGACGAGTCTCAGCGAAGTATCCAAGCCCAGAAACTGGTGTTGTCCTGTAAAAAATCGTAAGTCAATTGCATAATTTCACCTCGAGCAATGATTTTCCACCAATTATTGCGTACTCACCGAGTGAAAAAGGGTCGAAAGATTTTTTTTTGTTGTAAAATTCCAAAAGGTTGAAAAAACACATCGAGCCCGTTAACTTCTCGCCGCTACCATGAGGTGTCAGCATCGTTGATTCCCCCCCAGCCACCCGTTTTCACGGCCTTAGCGGCCACCATTGTTGGAGTCCTGCATTTTGCTTGATGCCCAAATAGTGAAGACAAATTTTTTACAATCTCAATATCACCAATAATTCTCCAACAATTGGCCGATAATAACCCACCCCCGAAATCATCACAACATCCAAATAAATTGATACAATAGTTTAATCATCAACAAGTAGCCCCTCCGCAGTGTATCGGAGGTGAGGTTCGTACACTCCCGAATCACCCCCTGGAGGAGTAAAAAAAATAGTGTTGGATTTTGTGGTGAAAAAAAAAAAGAGGAATAATCGAGAGTGACGAGATCTCGGGGGGTGACTTGTGAGTACTTCAACGTGCAAACTGTGAAGTTGTGAAATTGTTATTGCTGGCAGGGGGGGGGAGAGGAGGGCCTCCACGTTTTTATTTCCCAACTTCATCTGCTCCAAATGGTAATCAAATGATTCAGTGAAGTGAGTAGAAGTTGGGTCAGTGATTGCATTGGTGAGGAATTGGATTTGTCAAGCAGTTAGTCCCGGATTTCAACGACTCTGGTAATTAATGTCTTATCAAGTCAGGGATTTATCAGGTGGAAAATGGGGATGGTGTGAATTTTGGGTGCATTCTATGGTGGTCACCGGGCCTGGCTAAATCTC